>JAMKQA010000701.1:0-74363 GCA_024699735.1 Posidonia australis | reverse complement strand
AGTTTCTTTCTTGCTTCTCCTTTATTTCCTGGCTATGTTTCTGTGACAGATTTGGTGCTTTCTGTCCCTAACCTTAAATGTTATTTGCCTTATTCTGGCTAGATTATTTTGGTTCAAGCCATCTTCTGGCTGATTTGGAAAGAGAGAAATCAAAGGATTTTCAGAAACTCTTGTAGTAATGCTTATGATGTGTTTTGTGATATAATCTTCTTTTTCAATCTTTGGATTGATAACTTTGTGGCAGGTTTTGAAGTTGAGGAGATGAGAGCCTTCTCCTCTGCTATTGCTGCCCAGCCATCCGCTTCATCTTCCCTCCCTTTCCCCTCCTCCTACAGGATGCCCCCTGAAGTCGATTCTTTGCCCCTTGCTGACTCTGGTAGTGGCCCTGCGCCACCCGAGGCCCTTTGAGGTCTTCTCTTGTGCAGCTATGTCTGCAGGTGGTGTAATATTTTTGGGACTTCTATAATGTGGTTTTTGCCGCCTATGATGTAATATTCTATACTCTGTATTTCTTACTGTGTTTTTGATAACCGACGAAATACAATTTAAACTTTTAACCAAAAAATGATTTGTCATTTATGTATAATTTATTACCGTACACGTACTGCTCCGTTTTAGTATTTTGCCATACAATCTCTGGGAGCTAAATCAACTCCCCCCAGATCTTCTAACAATGATGGGAGCTACGTATTCTCCAATAGCTGGCTTGTAGATTTGGACGTTTGTTCGGAGAAACATGACTCGCTGCAGTGCAGGCAGTTTGAGGCCGTTTGTGTGAGTAGATCGTCTCTTAACAAACGCAACCTTAAACACAGCAAACCCAAAATCCAAGCACAGTTTCTAGTGGATGCCAACGAAACATCATAGAACCATCTCCTCTCTCTCTCTCTCTCTCTCTCTCTCCAAACATCCATTTCCTGCCATTTTCCAACTCCATCCCACCGCCTTCCTCCCTCTCTCTCTACACTTTCTGCTGCTGCTGCCACCACCACCACGCTGCCAGCATTTCAAATGTGAGCTCAATTTCTAGGGCTTCGAGGTTTCCTGGCCATGGATCCGCAGTCCGTGCTCGCAAGAGCTGCCCTCCCCGAGATCTGGCACTTCCACCACTCCGGAAGGGACTTTCGGCTGCCGGAGGTTGGGAGCAGGGACGGGTCCGTGGAGGAGTCCACGGTCACGGGGCAGAGCGGGGGTGGGAGGAGCAACAGTGGTGGTGGTGGAAGGAGGAGGAGTAGGAGTAGGGGTGGTAATAGGAGGGATTCTGGAGCTTTGGCGGGGTCCGAGGATGAGTCCTCCAGGGTGAGCTCTATTTTATCATATATGTTTAGAAAATGATAATTCCGAACGCAGGGAGATAACAAAATACATGGAATGGATGGAAACGTTGGAGAAGATGAATGAAGAGAGTAATTAGTTTTCATTATAATAAACAGAGGTATACATGTACATATATAAGGAATCTCTTGGATTTTATACAAGAAAATGCTATACAAGGAATCATAACGTACGATCGTAATTGATTTCTAAATATTCAATCTCTCTATTTAGAAGATCTATTAAAGGTATGAGATCGTAATTGATTTCTATATATTAAATCTCTATATTTGGAAGATCTATTAAAGATATGATTAATACCCCCCCCTCAAGTTAGAAGTGGGGTATCTAACGACAGCTTGGAGCAAAAAATGGAGAAAGGTTGTGACCGAATAGGCTTCGTAAACGGATTTGCGATTTGTTGGTTGGAATTGATATATTGTATCCGAAAATTGTGTCTCTTCATATGATCTCTAAGAAAATGCAAGTCTATCTCAAAATGTTTTGAACGAGAATGCAAAATGGGATTCCTGACAAGATGTATGGTGTTAATATTATCACATCATAGAATAAGTGGAATATAAGGTATATGAAGCTCTTGAAAAAGGCACTGCAAGTACAGTATTTCACAGGCGATAATGATAAGTGCACGAGTCTCTGCCTCAGTACTAGATTTTGAGACCGCATGTTGTTTGCGAGAACTCCATGAGATGAGGTTTTTCCCAAAGAATACACAGTATCCAAATTGAGATCGTCGATCATCAAGGTCGCCTCCCTAATCTGAGTCACTGAAAGCCTGCAGTAGAGGAGAGCTTGCCCGACGATAGCGCAATCCATGATTTATCGTCTTCTTGAGATATCGAACAATTCTCTTTGCTGTTTTAAAGTGTTCAACAGTAGGAGTTTTCAAAAACTAACATACTTTGTTAATAGAGTACGATATATCTGGTCTCGTGATACATAAATATTGCACTGTCCCAACTAAGCTACGATATTCTGTGGGATTTTTCAATATTTCTCCTTCAGCATGTGTCAATTTTGTAGTGGTCCCCATAGGAGTTTTGCAAGGTTTGGCCTCATCAAGTTTAAATTTCTTCAAAATATCAACTAGATATTTTAGTTGAGAGAGATGTAGGACATCTTTGGTGCGTCTAACTTCAACTCCAAGGAAATAGTGAAGATCACCCAAGTCTTTTAAGGCAAACATATTTGCTAGTGAATCAATTGTATCTGGGATAATTTGAGAGGATGATCCAGTAATAATAATATCCTCCACATAGATTAGAACATAAGTAACTGTATTCTTATGATGTTTTATAAACAAGGAGACATCACATTTGGATTCTTAATATCCAATAGTGTGTAGAAAATCCTTGAGACGATTAAACCAAGCTCTAGGAGTTTGCTTGAGCTCATATAATGATTTCTGAAGTTTGCATACATGTTTTGGAAATTCCTGATTCAAAAAATCCGAAGGCTGATGCATATAAATATCTTCATTTAATTCCCCATGAAGGAATGCATTTGATATATCCAATTGTCACATATCCCAGCCACAGTTAAAGGCATGACTAAGAAGTACTCTAATGGTAATCGGTTTGATAACCAAACTAAAAGTTACTTTGTAGTCGACTCCATATTTCTGAGCAAAGCTTTGAGCTACAAGTCTTGCTTTGAATCGTTCAATCGATCCATCTACCCTTTCTTTAACTTTGTATACCTATTTACTTCCAATAACATTAGCATGTGGTGGAGGAGGTACCAAACGTCACGTAGAATTCTTGAGTAAGGCATCATATTCCTCTTGCATGGCTTGTTTCCATTTAGGATCTTTAAGAACTTGATTAACATTGCTGGGTGTATCATGACCTCTTTGAACATTGAATGCATATTTGGAATTAGGCTTATATATCCCTTTTGATGCTCTGGTCACCGATCGATCATCTGTACCATGAGGAAGATTCTCAATTGGTGTAGAATGATTTTCGGAAGATACATTCTCAGTAGATGATAATGAATCTTTTGTAGTTGTATTCTCTGACGATGAGACAGATTCATTAGAGGTAGGTGAGTCACCACTATGAATATTTCGATCAATATTGGAATGTTCTTTCATAGCCATTGGAGAATACATGTGAGGTATAATAATTGGATTTAATGAACCTGTCTTGGGAATATCTTCTTGCATAGAGGTCAAACTGTCATTCTTCTTATTTAATGAAAAATCTTTTTCATTAAATATAACATCACGAGAAATATAGATTTTGCTATATTCTGGGGAATAGTAAATATAACCTTTATGATCCAATGAATATCCAAGGAAGATGCAATCCGTGGTACGATAATTGAATTTATTGGAAAGATATGGTCTAAGATTTGGGTAGCATTTACACCCAAATACTTTGAGAAAATGATAATCAAGTTTTGATTTGAAAAGTGCTTCAAGTGGACTGACCTTTTGTGGTAGAGATAACCGATTGATCAAATAAACCACTGTTTGGAATGTTTCGGGTCAGAATTCCTTAGATAGATTTGCATGAGTTAATAGAGAAAGTTCTGTGTCAACGATGTGTCGATGCTTCCGCTCCGCCATCCTATTTTGTTCATGGGTGTGAGGATACGAAAATCTATGTTCAATACCATTTTCTTGAAGAAATTTGCGAAATACAATATATTCTCCTCCATTATCACTTTGTAAAATTTTAATATTTTTTCCTAATCGTTTTTTAACTTGAACTTTAAAATTAATAAAGGTAGGAAGAACATTAGATTTATTGATTAATGGATATAGTCATGTATATCTTGTGCTTGCATCAATAAAATGAATGTAATAGCGAAAATCACATTTAAATGCAATCGGACTTGGACCCCAAATATCAGTAAATATTAAAGACAATGGCTTATGTTCAATAGATGTGCTAAGCTGAAAAGGAAATTTATGATGCTTTTCATAACAACAAGCATTACAAAAATTTAATTGACTATTATTTATTGGTAACCGATTTGCAGCAACAATGGAAAGTGTGCGTTGAGTGTGTGGATGACCCAAACGCATATGCCACGTATCCATGGATGCTCTCACCGTCGATAGAGCTTGCTTTCCTGGATTTTGTGAAGGCACTGATAAAGAGACCGTCTAGCAAGGTCCCGCCGTACTGGCCACTGTGTTCTTCGATCCTTAATTGAAAAACCATTGTTATCAAATTCAATATTTAGAGGATTATCGTTGCAAAACCGGTAAACAGATAATAGATTTTTGATAATTCCAAGCACAACTAACGTGTCATTCAAGAATACTTTACCATTATCAATGGCTACTGATGCAGTTCCTGTATGGGTAATTGGTAGTTGATTTCCATTACCTACGGTGAGGGTGTCGGCTCCTGCATATGGAGTACTTATGGAGAGAGTATTTAAATCATTGGTGACATGGTGCGTTGCACCAGAATCTGGATACCAGAGTGCAGGATTGGAGATTGTTTCTCCTCTGTAAATGAAGTTGGCATTTGGAGGAGGTGACTTTGTTGGTGCAAAAGTCTGAACGTCCAGTCTTTTAAAACAATTGAGTGCAGAATGTCCATTTTTACTGCATATTTGGCACTGGATTTTGGGTCGATTACCTCGTCCTCCCAGTGATTGGCCACATCTTCGTTCACAGGAAACATTGTTAGAGGCAACATGAGCTAGTTGCTGAGAATATTTATGAAGGCGTACCTCGTAATTGAGGAGCATGCCTTGAACATCAGCTAAGGTGAGAGAAGAGGCTTGAGTTGTGATGTTGGTAACAATAGCCTCAAATTCTTGGCTAAGACCACCAAGAAGATAAAGTGTTATTTCTTTATCTGATAAAACTGTCCCTGCCACAATAAGATTATCAGAAAATGAGGTGACATGAGCGATGTAATCGGTTACGGATAAGTTGCCTTTTTTAACAGTTTGAAGATAAGTTCCAGCTTCAACTGAAGGATATGGGCTTGAGAGCATGATGTATACAGATGTTCCAAGGTTGTCCAAACACTGCGTGAGGTAGCTTGATTTGCAACCTGAGTAAGAACTGAAGGCGTTAAGGAAAAAAATAACTAACTTAGAAGAAGTTGGTCTTGCCGACGTCATGCAACATCATCAGAAATGGGTGTCACCGAACTCGACGACTCTGGATTAGCAGGGCACACATGTGTGCCGTCGACGAATCGTAGGAAATCATGGCCACGCAGCAACGCTATGAACGACGTCTGTCAAAAAACATAATTACTTTTATCAAGCTTGATAGATACTGCAGATTGAATGTTGACAGAAGGTACGACAAGGGTAGAGATGGTGGAATTGGAGGCAGCTTAGAAGTAGCACTAGGCATCGTCGACATCAGGCGATAACTTAGCTCTGATACCAAGATAACAAAATAGATGGAATGGATGGAAGCGTTGGAGAAGATGAATGAAGAGAGTAATTATTTTTCATTATAATAAACAGAGGTATACATGTACATATATAAGGAATCCCTTAGATTCTATACAAGGAAATGCTATACAAGGAATCATAACGTACGATCGTAATTGATTTCTAAATATTCAATCTTTATATTTAGAAGATCTATTAAAGGTATGAGATCGTAATTGATTTCTAAATATTCATTCTCTATATTTGGAAGATCTATTAAAGATATGATTAATACAGGGAAAGTCCAACAACTACTCAATTTGTGGACTTGATATAATCCTTACTGATTACTATAACAATGTCTATGGAAATGCGGAGAATTTATGTTGGTACATGAGACAATCATGATGAAATGGTCGTGCTTAATAGTGTAGGAGGAACGATTCATTTATGTTCTCAATCAGACGTAGAAGGGGATTCTGCATGGATCCAATTAAACTATATTTAAGTCCAAAGTTACTGATTTTAGCCAAACGAACATTTTGACAACCAATAAATTTGGTCAATTTCGATAATAAGTCTTACTTCATGCAGCCTAAAGTATTGGGACATGTTTTCTGATGATACTAATCGAAATCCTTTCTGAGGAGTTATTGTGTTCACCTTTCACCCAGATGCTAAGTTGCTAACTCAGATTACCTGTTTTTAACAGACTGATTGTGATGCCAAACGTAATACAGTAGTGGAATCCAAAGATGAAAATGAAGATTCAAAACCTGACTTGGAGGAAAATTGTGGCAACTGCTCCATGCCAATATATCAAAACGTTCAACCATCTGAGGCACCTAAGCAGGATTTTATCCAAGTAAGAGCAAGGAGGGGTCAAGCCACTGATAGTCACAGCCTTGCTGAACGAGTGAGCCTTCTTCTTTTCCTTTCAAGTTGTTTGCTTAATTGTTCTTTAAATGCATCTTATCTGATTCTTAAAAAGTATTGATATATGAATATTTAGTCTTTTCATCAAAAAACTTAGAACTAGCTGTACTTCATACCAGGCCAGAAAGCCAAGCCATGACCAACAACCATAAAATGACAGTTAATGCTTGAATTTTTTCAATTTATTAATATAAAAAAGGCATTTAAACCTCGACTATAATTCTGCAGTTGTTAGTTTCATATGAGCCATGCAAAGGTCGCAGACTTAGAGTTGATATGAGTACGACACCATTTTGATGAATAGCCGACCATAAAGGTTTAACCTCAGATACTACAGGATTCTTATGTTTACTCTTACCATTTATACTGAATGACCACATCTCATAGTCTGAATATAAGGCGTATCATAGATTAAAGTTACAGAAGCTTTTCTATAATGCTCTTCCTCAAATAAGGATAACTTCATCAATGACCATTATGTATCCTCAGCTTATTTCCTCTCCCCTGTTTTTCATTAGTAAAATAGTTCATTTTTATCTCCAAAAGAATATTTGTCTATGCTTGTCCAGTCATCATCCAAGCAGGTCTCCTCTACATTTTTGTAATTTTTTAAAGAATTTTGAACTCTTTCTTATATAATCTAAGATCTTATTAGTACTATTACTTCTTCATTTTGATATCTATCCTATATTTTATTATTTTTCCTAAATATCTGTTCTAAATGTTGTAGGTATGATCTTGGCTGAAAATAATTTAAGCAGAGAAAAGTAGTAATGATCTTGACCAAAAATAACCCCCACTCTTAGATTACACGTAATTTCCTGGTGCATTCCAGCCATCAGCTTATCTTGATCCCGGTTTGCCCTAATTTCAAGTTTGTATTGGAAGATACGCTTTCCAAGTTGGCCACATTGTAAAAGTTTCTACATGACTTAAATTTGTTCCACTAAACATGGTGGTGGCATAATGGTCTTAATCAAATTTCATTTGGGTACTTATCTCTATAGGGCACTTCTCTTTATCAGTTGTAGTTTCATACTAAACCCTGATCGGTTGGTTTTAATCGTTGAAGACCATTCATTGGGTAATTGAGGAATTTTACTTAGGATGCCCAACCCCTAGTCATGTCCTTTTCAGGTTTAAATTGATCCTTAACTTCCCATTAGACTCATTAAGGAACCATGGGATTGTGGACTATATGGGAGTTGATGAGAATCTAGGATTCCACCTTAACATTTTATTAAGTGATTTGAGTCTAAGAGGGGAAGGATTTCTTTGAATGAATTTTTTTTTGATGTCCTGTAATTGCATGAACCTAAGGTTGGTTGGGCTCTGGTGTTGTTGATTCTGGCTACAATACTTCAGATTTATGTATCATTGTTCATAGGAGAAAGTGGATTATCATTATTAATTTTCACAACGGTGTCTTTATATGAATCTCAATCTACATTCAAAAACTCTCTGATAACCATCTATTTTTTGGATAGGCTAGGAGAGAAAAAATCAGTGAACGAATGAAGATACTTCAAGGTCTGGTCCCTGGATGTAACAAGGTGGGCTCTTCTCCTTGGTCCCATAGCAGAAATTTAGAATCTTATTGCAGAGTAAAATATATTAGGTAAAGAAAAGCAATCTTGATGTAGGTAATTGGGAAAGCGTTGGTCCTTGATGAGATTATAAATTACATCCAGTCACTTCAACGTCAGGTTGAGGTATGCACTCTCCGAGTATTATGTGTTTTATAGTCATTCATCTGCATTTCTAGTTGGAACCAATTTGTTCTCTCTTGTGCAGTTCTTATCGATGAAACTGGAAGTAGTCAACTCCGGAATGGAAGAGTTTACTGCTAAAGACGTAAGAGAGCAGTTGCTAGTATAGGCATTGTATACTACGTCTCAAATATTCAAGGATTGCGAAGAAAATTGACATAGGTGTAACAAAAGCATTTGTTTTTGGATATTTGATTTTTAAAACATGGCATTTGTGTTTATTTAGATTTTCTCATTTCCCTACCCAAATAAGCTTGATAACATTTCCATGGATTTTCTGAACAAATCCTTATTTCATTACATCATCAGCCTGGAAAAGTATTTGATATTGCAACTAAAAATTATTCAACTTGCACCTGATTTTTTCGCTTGTTTGATCTTTGTTGTTTACATGTGCAAATTCTTTCATCAATATCAAAAATGTGTTCTCATGTAGTTAAGCATTGAAATTATCACTGTTCTAGATATTTTTAAGTGTTTCTAGATGTTTTAAAATTGGTTTTACAATGGATGCGACACAACCAAATGTGAAGCTCTTTTGTTAGCACTTAAGTGAAAGATCTTTAGATTCTCCAATTTCACATATATATATAATGGTCTTGTGATAACAATCTCTTGTTTAAATTGTAGTAGTCAATCTCAGCCCTTTTGTCCCGTACGGTGTTGCTCACCGATTCTAGGTTGGTGTTCGTTGAGAGTTAGTTTACAGGGTTTGCAAATAGAAGAGGAAGGGTTAGAGGACCTCGATCGGGTGTGGGCTGGCCAAAGATGCTCTAATGCTCAAGTCAACGAGGGGAGATCAGGTTTAAGAGTGCAGTGCTTAGATCCCAAAGAAAGACCCCCCACTATCTTATTCAATAATGTGTAGCGGAAGATCATTATGGAGCTTGTCTATTGATAATGATGTTTTGGAAACATGCTGAGCTCGGGTAGGAGAGCCATACATAGCAAGGTGCGTTGTCAGGTGTGGTAAGCGATGCAGCTTTGCAGGAGTTGCCATACTCTCTGGCGTGCATGGCACCATTGTGTATATGGGAAATCGTGCAAGCTAGTGACACACATACATGTCGACATGCTGTTCATTGATATAGGTGTGGCATGATGGGTGTCTGTTCTTTGGTCCCTTAATTGGTTAGTGTATTCGAGCTAGGGACTGGTGCATTGTCAGGGCATGCGAAGCATAATGCCTGAAGACTTTGGAATGTTTGTAGGAGCCGTGTGACGTTACCTAAAAGGTTGGTGGGCTTGGCACTCAGTCAACCCTAGCATTGGAGTGCTTTGAGTCGTTCGTTGTAGATGTTATGGCATGACTTGTTCAGGTGTCTTTAGGTCATTCGCCTAGAGCACTATGCTTGCTCAGATTGTCTTTGGATTGATCACTCGGGTGTCTTCAAGCCATTCGCCTAGGTCACAATGCCTTCTCAAAGTATCCTTAGGTCGATCACTTGAGTGTCTTTAAGCTGTTTGATTAAAGTGTAGTGCGTGCTTGTCCGATGACTTCAAGCCAATCGCTTAGGACAGCCCAGCTTTGAATCATGTTGGGCGATCTATCTAGCATTAGGATTCCCCTACTTCAATAGTTGATTGGCATATCGATTACTGAAATAGTTGGTCGGTCGACTCGATAGACATGTGGCTTCGTGTTTTTACGGCTTCCTATCAATGTTGCATCTTACAATGTGTGGGTGGAACTGTCTTGTAAAACAATTATGAGTAGAAAAATTTATTTGTTGGGAGGCTAGGCTTGACCAAATGAGGAAAGTCAATGAGAGGCAAGGCTCCACAAAATGGCTAAAATCACTGGGAGGCAAGGCTTGTCAAACAAGTATGATCGTCGAGAGTTGCTCGTTGAATGTCGATGATTGTCAAGTGGTTGTTTGTCGAACGATAATGATCATCGAGAGGGTACTCGCCAAACGACGATGATCATCAAGAGGGTGCTCGCCAAATGATATCGGTCACTAAAAGGCTACTCAATGAATGACTATGATCACCGAAAGGTTGCTTGCCAAACAATAATAGCTGCTTGGAGGTTGCTCATTGATCGATCTCTTGTGAGAGGATAAAATATTAAGGTTAGTGTTGAGGGTGCTCGTATATGTGAGTACATAAGACGTATCTTGAATTACACATAGTATATTTCCTAAGATCACTGGCGTTCGGTGTTTAGGCAAAGTTTTCTTTGCAACTTGAGCGCTTCAAGCTGGATCTCCTTGATCTCCTTAATTTCTTCAGTCGGTTCATCCCTAGGCCCTTTTTCCAAGGTCTCACTCAGCCTTTAGTTGGTCACGTAGAACTTGTGTCTCCTACGTTCAACTTTCTTCACCTTAAGATATGCCTCATAGTATTCCTGCACTCAAAGCTGGTCAACCAATACATAACTTGTAATTGGGCATCAGGAGGCAAGGTTTGATCGATTAATTAGGGTGGATTGGTTTGGTTTGGGCTGGGTTTTGGGTTGTGGAGAGGTTAAACTCGGTCGAACGACTTATTCGTCGGAACGTTGGGTTCAATTAAACAAGGGCAATCAGAATGACTTCTTCATTGGGAAGCTGGGCTCGATCAAACAACTTGTTCCAAGCAGACGGTGTGAGAATCAAGCTATAGTCACATGTCAAGCCTCAAAGTCCTAAGAGATGTGCCCAGCGACTAGTTGTGAGTCAGTGTA
This sequence comes from Posidonia australis, assembly GCA_024699735.1. Taxonomy (NCBI): domain Eukaryota; kingdom Viridiplantae; phylum Streptophyta; class Magnoliopsida; order Alismatales; family Posidoniaceae; genus Posidonia; species Posidonia australis. Next base: position 63,299 of record JAMKQA010000701.1, on the reverse strand, counting down.
AATGAGCAGCTTCCTTGCTCCTACCTCTGGCCAAGTGGAGCCCAGTCAGGAAGGCCTTGTACTCTACTACGTTGTTGGTGACGAGGAATTCCAATTAAAGAGTGTGCTCAAAGCATGCTCCTTTAAGGTTGATTTGCAATAATTCAGCTCCCACTCCTCTGATGGTAGACAAGTCTTGGAGATGTTGAGGGGGACAAAGCAGTTGTACCTTGACACAATCGTGATGCCTTCTTTACTCGTCCAGTCATCACCTGCGATAGTTTTCTTTCCTTCCTGCCTCGTCGATTTTCATGTACATATTGGTCCGTTCTAAGACCTCAATGAAAGTATGGGCCAGCTTGGTCTCAAATGACTAGGAGAGTTAGGATGGTTGGAGCCTTAACTTTAGAGTAGAAAGGGTGATTTTCGGTTCTAGGTGCGGGATCTCAGTGGTGGTGGTGTTAAACCACTAGATAAAATTCTTAGTGGACTTGACAGGTCTCTGCCTCACGTCGAACAGGTAGTCACTCTCCCTCGTCTAGTGGCAATGAGATATGAAGTGGGTGATGAAGACGACAGAGAGGTCCTTGAAACTACTGATGGAGGCCAGTTGGAGTTTGAAGAACCACACCCTCGTTGGTCCTTTGAGGGTGGTTGAAAAGATGCGGTACATCACTTCCTCGGGCACCTGTTATATGCTGAGGAGGTCTTAGAGGACTTGTACATGGTCAACTAGGTTGTCGTTGCCATTATACAGTTTAATCATAGACATCTTGAACCTTTTAGGGAGAGGCTCAGTCCAGATAGAGGGGATTGCTCCACACTCATGAAGGTATTGATCACAGGTGACTTTCCCTTCTCTATCTACCTCAGTCTTTCCTCCATCAATGCTAATCGTTCTTCCATAGGTTGATCATGGAGGTTGACCAGTTTGTTGGGGAATACTTGCTCCAAGTGATAGAGTTCATTAGAGTCCGAAACCTTTTGTGACGATTGAAAAAGAGTCATCGCCATGGCCTTGTTGGTGCTGTTGGGATGGCTGGGTTCGTCGCTTCCAGCAGTGGTGGTGGAGTTACCACTTGCTCCTCCTGTACCTTCCTCAGTTCCTCTATTAGGCATATGACTTGCTCCTAGAGTGTTTAGAAGGCTTTTAGTGTCATAAATGGCTCCATGGTGAATGGTGATGATTGGTATTGATTTACAACGCACGATATGAAATTCCCACAGATGGCATCAGCTAATCTCTTCCCTTTTGTCCTACGTGGTACTATTTGTCGGTTTCAGGTTGGTATTGGCTGAGAGGTGGTTCACAAGGGTTTATAAACAGAAGAAAAAGGGTTAGAGGATCTCAATCGGGCGTGGGCTAACCAAAGACACTTCGATGTTTAAGTCAGTGATGGGAGATCAGGCTTAAGAGTGGAGTACTTAGATCTCGAAGAAAGATCCAAGACCCCCCGCTGTCGCATTCAATAAGGTGCTTTTATACCTTAGGGTGGTAGCAAAAGATTACTATGGAGCTTATCCACCGGCAATGGTGTTCTGGACATGTGTTGAGCTCTAGCAGGAGAATGATACACAGAAGGGTGCGTTGTTAAGTGTGTTAGGCGACCCATAGGTGTGTTAGGTGGTGTAGCTTTGCTGAAGTTGCCATACTGTCTAACGCGCATGGCGCCATTGCTTATATAGGGAGCTATACTAGTATGTGATGCACCTGCATGGCCACATGTTGTTCCTTGGGATAGGTGTAGCATAGCGAGTGTTTGTTCTCTGGTCCCTCGATCGGTAGATGTGTCCGAGCTAGGGATTGGTGTGCTGTCAGAGCATGTGAAACATGGCACCTAAAGACTTTGATGTGTTAGTGGGGATTGTGCGACATTACCTGGAAGGTTGATGGGCTTGGCGCTTGGTTGGCCCTAGCATTGGAGTACTTTGAGTTGTTCGCCGTAAATGTTGTGGCATGACCTGTCCCGTCGATCACTCAGGTATCTTTAGATCGTTTGTTAGAGGCACAATGCTTGCTCGGATTGTCTTTAGATAGATTGCCTAGATGCTTTTAAGTCGTTTGTTGGGGTTACAACACCTGGTCGGAGTGTCTTTAGGCCATTTGTTTGGGGTGCAGTGCTTGCTTGCTTGCTTGTCCTATGACTTCCAAGTCGTTTGCCTGGATGGTCCGACTTTGAACCGAGTTGGGCGATCTATCTTGCATCAGTAGTTTTTCTGTTATTACTTATAGTAGTGCTTTTATTCATGAGAAATTGATTGTGGGTGATTTGTTGTGGTCCAAGAAAGTAGTTTCTTTAGATGAGTTTGTGAATTTTGTTTTTTCCAGTAAACATTTACCTTCCGACAATAAAAAAGACAAGATGGATTACCATGTGAATTGGACATTGAAAAGGCATTTAATTCTCTTAACTGAGTTTGTCTTGATAAGGTGATGGATAAACTAAGTCTTGGTCCTATATGGCGGTCAGTATTTCTAGTTGTTTTATGTCACATTTTTTCTCATTCTGAAAAGTCTTCTCAGGTATTTTGGTGTAGAAAGTAGATGGATCTTAACTACTCTGTCTCCTCCCTACCCACACCCCTCTTTTTACTCTTACTGATGAATTTCTAAAGAACGGCTTTGAAATGTGAACTGCTCCACTGCCTGTCTTTTCTCCAATATTTTGATAAGAGTATTCCTTAGGTTTTTATAATGGACCGACCAATTATGAATTTATGATCCATCACATGTATGATATATGTCATTTTTTTTTTTGATGGTTGATTGGTTCTAAGACTGTTTTATAAATCTTCTTTAATCATCTGAGAGATCTTTTTGAACCTATTGTGGTTCTTCTAGGTTAAGTTGAAATTTTCCTGTATCACATATTGTGGATGTCAATTGCTGTCTAGGTTGACAAACAGTTTGTTCAAGGTTAGTGAACAAATGAAATGTTTAAATTTGGTGGTAGATAAAATTGAGCTTCCTATGGGGGTAGAACATCGTCCATTGGGATTGCCTTACACTTGTCAAGTCCAGGTGATACTTTCTATCTTTCCTTTATGACCTGTTCATCTTTACTATCACTATGTTCCTCTCTAACTTGAAAACTTTCTAAGGGATGCAAAAGGAGGAGAGGTGTTGAGTTCAAATCGTCACTCTCTAGACACTAGTTGACTGGATAAAGTTTGTTCCATTGAAGTGGTTGATTTTCAATTTTTCCAGGACTAAAATGGAAGGGTCACACATTGTCACTTTCTAGTTGTTTGGGGTGGATCTTGTTCCCATGTAGTGGTTTGCCTGTCCTGGACCTCTAAAATTGTCCATGTATAGATTTTTCTTAGTAAAAAATTGTGAGGTTGGTTAATTTTCCAGGGTAAAAACTTTCAGGTTATTGTCATTCATAAAAAAATTACTAGGTTGAGGATTGTTAAATTGGTTTTATTGACTGTGGAGGGGGAGTAATGGACTTTGGAATAAATACTAAACTGTTAAGGGGGAGTAGTGGACTTTTGGAATAAATACTGTGATGGTTTTTATTGGTGGCTACTCCCAAGGTGTCATGGTTGTGGAAGGAACCGTTTAGGTGGATAATCATATTTTTTTAAGGGTATATAAACTGCTGTTATTACCTGCTTTACAAATGCTCCCTGTGTAATAAGCTATCCGTTATTCATTGCTCTTGTGAAGCCCTTTGCTTCAACTTTGTATCTCATAGTCTCTTTTCAGTAAATTCCTACTCAGGAGCAGTTCACACGATCGGAAACTTAGATATTTTACTCTTCCTCTGCATCCATTTATTTTTTGTTTTTTTTTTAAATTTGTTCTAGTTTTAATATGGACAAAATTTGTTTTTACTCATCAAAAATACCCTGGTTTATTGCATGGTTTTTCGTTTTCCTTTTCAGGTTGGCATTCAGACATTTGATAGTTCATCTGGCATGGCATTTGGCTCACATCCAACTAGGGAATATGGCCAGGGATCACCACCAGAGTGGCTACACATGCAAATTGGCAGTGGCTTGGAAAGGGCAACATAATTCTCATGAGCCAATAACAGCATAACCTGCTCCATTTCCTTGTCGAAAGGTTGTGGCAGTTTCCATCACCGAACTCCAAAATATCTGCAGCATGTCATTCTATACCTTATGTAGTGAAGATTTCGTAGTAGTCAAGCGCAGCTCAAAGAGCTGAACACTAATTTTCTGCTTTGTCAGTAGGTTATTCACTTCTTACTATTCTCAACTTGTCATCTCACCGAATGTATTTTCTTCACTGCTTTAAATGAAACGTGCAAATCTGTCAATGTGGTCTATGGCGTGTGGTAAGAGTAGTTACATGACTTACGTTGTTGTTAGTTTTGAAATATTGCAATGGGTAAAGGATGAAGAGCAAAAGGTTACTGTAGTATGTGTAAGATACATCCACCTTTTTTTGTTTTTTTTGGCTTATTACTTGTTTTGCAGCATTTCTCCAGCAATTCAGTATCAACTTTTGTAGCATGTAATCACTTCTCCATTCTTTTCTAAGCGATGATAGTGAGCAAGTATGCCTCCATTGTGTTAGTTGCTCATAGATAGAGATACTATTGCACGTATATTAACTTCTTCCGTGATCGGCTGATCCCTTGTTGGACAGGGACCAGCCCACCACAAGTAAATGAAGGATATCTAATGAATATTGATGATTAGATCTGAAATAGCGTAGATTTTAGATATTTGTGGTTTATTCTTCTCATTGCATTCACCTCGTTTTTGAGCTACTCGATTGTGACAATCACTTGATTAAGAAATAAAATTTCTCTGTGGTTACATAAGAGATCAGTAGTTCAACTCTTACGATGTCATTAAGCACATTAATAAAAAGAGAAGATACTCTACACATGGTTTGAATGTAAGTGTCTCTTTAGACAATGAAGGGAAACTTAATTTCCTACAAAATTGTTGCGAAACAAGGGTAAAGTATAACAAAAACCAACATAGACAAGTAAAATATGATTGCTCTGGTATGCCTTCTAGGCTTGTGCTCTTCTCATGTGTCTCTGCTGGCTCAACCTGAATTTTCAACGTTGCACTGCACATCAACAGGCCATGATGATTATTGGAAGCATCTGATTATCCATTTGTTGTCGACTTTATAGTTTTCTATCGATGTGTTGTTCATGTTGTTCTTGTTAGTCGTTGTGGACCTCACCTTGTAGCTTTCTTTCAATGGTTGCTTGCTTCTTTTTTTATTAGTATAGTAACTTTGAAATGCATCAACGGAGAATATTTTCTTAAAAAAAGAACCAACATGAAACTAGCACTACTAATGTGAAGTAAAACATGAACAATTTAACCACACAAATTCCTTTTTTCCCATAATTGAAAAACAGAAGTATTATAATATTACATGGAAACTAATTAAGCAAAAAACATAATTGAATCGTTAGTTATTCTAGAGAACCACTGAAATCTATAAGCCCTTGAACAACTTATGCATCACCAACCAATAGCCTATTATCCTAACATACTTCTAGTATAACCTGATGATATATATCAATTCTAAAAAGCAACAATTTTGTATTCAAAGGCTTTAAGATAATGATACATGGTTTAAGAGTATATTGAGAATAAGCCACATGATTTGCATATATATTTAAAGCTTATAATATTGCATGACATGTGGCTCTCTCTCCATTCATATTAAATCGAATGATTTCATGTCATGAGAATCATGTTTGCTCCATAATTTATGAAGAGTCACTTAATCTTAAAGAAATTTATAGATTTAATGCACTATGCAGTAAGCATAAAAGTAAATTATGTATAAATTTATAAATAAATGAATAATTAATGTCAAGTTTAAACACATTCCTTTCTTTTAATATTACATTTGAAAATGTATTTATAAAAATTATATTTTATATCTTAATAGAGCCTAATTAGACATAGAAATCGGGTCAGGCGGACCCTAGCCCAAGAAATGGCCCTGCCTGGTCTAGAAAATCTCAGAGTGGGCCAGCTAGGCCTAGCCCAAGGGCACGACCAAGTCGGCCCTAATGGGTAGGCCTAGTCTGGCCCGCCAGCGCAGGTCAAGCTGGGTCGACCCGTAAATTTAAAAAATAAAAATAAAAAAAACCAATTTTCCAAAGCTGCGTGCAATGCTCCAAAGGAATGTTGGGCTGTGTGCAACGTTCCATTGGAACGTTGGCCTCATTTTTATATTATTTTATTTTATTTTCATTCAAAAAACTCATCCTTTTTCATCTATAAATACATCCTTACTCAACTATTTTTTCTGACAACTAGATTTTCTCTTCTCTATTCCTATTCTCTACCATTCTTTCTCAATTTCACCTTTCTACTCAAGTGAAGATTTCAAGCTTTGCTGTTTGGTTTTGGACTCCACTGCGTGTGCTACTCTCTACCAACCTTCACCAACCTCCATCAGCAAATTTTCTCTACTTCTAATCCATTCAAATTCTTTATTTCTAATCTCTCCATTTTTAGGTTTTGGGTTTTGTGGGATTAGATTTTTTTATTTTATAATCAGCTTTTATATTAAAATGGAAAATATTAGTAGCCATGATTATATCTTTATCTAGGAGTCAAAGCAAGCCTAAAACATCCCAATATTAGAAGTATCTTGATACTGAGGGCATGCTAGCTACTTTTTATTGTGTTAGGGTGTTTTAAGATTGATCTGACTCCTAGGTAGGGATATAATCATAGCTACTAATATTTTTCATTTTAATATAAAAAATCTAATTATAAAATAAAAAAAACTTTATCTCACAATTCAAAACCCAAAAATGGAGAGATTAGAAGTAAAGAATTTGAAGATATTAGAAGTATAGAAAATTTAATGTTAGAGGCTAATGGAGAGTAGCAAACCCAGCAGCGTCCAAAGCCAAACAGCAAAACTTGAAATCTTCACTTGAACAGAGAGGTGAAATTAAGAGAGAATTGTAGAAAATAGAAGCAGAGAAGAGAATATTAAGTTGTGAGAAAAAAATGATTGGATAAGAATGTATTTCTAGGTGGAAAAGGATGACTTTTTTTATTGAAAAAAATAAAATAAAAATGAGGCAACGTTCCAAAGGAGCGTTGCCCCAACGTTCCAATGGAATGTTGCATGCAACCCTTTGGAATGTTGGGTTTTTTTTTTTAATTTATAGGCCGACTCGGCCCGACCTACGTTGGCGGGTCGAACTGGGCCTACCCAGCTTAGTCGACCTAGCCGTGCCCTTGGGCTCGGCCCGGCCAGGCCCGCCTTGAGATTTTCTGTACCAAATAGGTCGTTTCTTGGGCCAGGCAAGGCTACCTAGGGCTGGCTCGATCCGATTTCTATGTTTAACTTTAGCTCAAATATTTTCTTTAAAGCATTATTTAATCTTCAATTATGCAATAAGGATTGGAATACCCTAGTTCTAACATTTTTTGGTGTCTTTGGTTACATTGAAGTGAAGTTATTTTTCACAATAATAGACAAGATATTATCATAATATTTCTTCATATTCTATTTCTAAGTTCCTTTTGATTAGACTATGGGACTTTTGGATAGGATGCAATTGGCTCTGCTACATCTTCTACTTTCAGATCCATGCAACTCAATTGAGATCTCCACAACACCACCTAGGGTCAAGTAAATGTTGACTCCACACCTTCTCTGGCTGGATAACGATTGCCTTTTGAGCCTAATGTTAAATGGAAAAGATGGGAAGACAATAATTCTGCTCATTAGTAGTGGTGGAGGGATGGGGATTGGGGTTGCTCCTTTTTCTTCTTTTCTTACTTCCTTTTTTGGTTGCCTCTTAGGACATATATGTTACTACATATTATTATTGTAATATTTTGTTATTGCCCTTAGGACTTGATACTTTTGACTTTTTCTTGACAATGGTACTCATTGTTAACATTTTTGATTAATACAACTACTACCATTTACAAACAAAATCATCTTTGTGTAAAGTTTTATTGTTTTGATATAATTTCAATGAATGACAAAACTACCCATGTCACACACACACACACACACACACATTATAGAATGGCTAAACCAAATTCTCATTTGTAGGAAAATGATACTTTTTACAAAACATGTTTTGAAATGATAAAATATTAAATATTTAATAATTACTTAATAACATGATTTTGCATCGTTTTAATAAAAATTCAAAATATTTTATTTTTTTTGTCAAGCTTAATTTTTTGTGGACTTAAGATGTTTACATGATAATAAATGATATTTTCATAAAAAAGAATAAACTTCCCTTACTTGTGATTTTTCAATGAAATGACAAAAAAAATTTATTTGAAAAAATAATAATTCATGACTCATTATTATATTATTTCCTAAAATAACTAAATTAACCTTATTACGTTATATTTCTAAAAAAAGATAAAGGCAACACCTTTATAATTTATTATTTTTTCAAAAACTTAGAAGAACCTCTGCATTAATACCAAGTTATCTTCAAAGCTTGTGCATTTATAAAATAAGTACTGATTCATGCCCTCTGAAGTTCTCAACACAAATTTACACAAGATTCAGTGGTGAAGCTCCTTGGTTTATTTTTAGCACCGACGACAGGTAACAACTTTTATTTGAGAAATTATTCTGTGTATCCGACGTATACGAGGCTTTTGACAACCAACCAAAGAAATCCTCACATTTGTACGCGGTGGACCAATCAGACCACCACATACGATTTAATTCTCCATGAGTTCTAGTCGAAACCAGTACTTTACCAGAATAACGTTTTGGTATTTGTTCTTGATCATTAGCTTATTAGAATGCTATCGAAACCCAAGCATACACATATCTAGCCATAAACCATACCTGACAAAATATAAAACTTTTATAGGTAAAACTTCAATCGCTTCTTATATCCCAATACGGGCCATATTCATCAGGAATCTGATACTTATTATTTACATTGATATCAACACTAGTGGATGTGAAAACATCAATCATAGTCTGTACTACATTTCCCCCATTCAGGCCAAAATCAAAATCTGATATTTACATTGACATAGAGACCGGAAGACATGTACAGAGGAATTTTACAATCATTATCCAATTTGGTGCTCGATATCAAAAATGCTGGAAGAATGCATACAGCCCAAGTAATTTGGGTGTTATACTCAGTGTTTTCCTGTACAAATACAGATCATGCTGTCTGATGCCTTGTGTGGCGGTTGTCATTCGTATTCTCGTACTCACTCGATCGATAATGCAATGCTGCTGCATTGATAGTACGAGCTAACAAGATTACAAGAAACACCATACCTCCAAGGTTGCAAACTACCTGCTTGCAGAATTGTAGAAACACTTGTTATACAAGGAAATGCTGATATGATCAACATTTTGGCATTGTGTAAGTCTCTTAAAACATTAAAAAAATGCCAAACCTCACTCAATGGTGTCTTTGATATAATATATACAGGGGAGTGATCCCATGTGGTCGACCCATGGGTGCTCGGCACTCTCCCCTGACATACACGGGTTCCCGCACTCTTTCTTTTTTCAAATTTAAATTCAGATGCAGTCAGGAGCGCAGTTGTGCTCTGACCACAGCTGAAAATTTTCCAATATATACAACCCATCAAAGCCAACCAAGTTCTTAGCTATTTGTGGATCAGATTATTCCAATTGTTTTGCCAAACACAATGAACTGTCTTTTGTTAGACAAAACCAAACAGAACAGATCTCATTAACAATGTCTTCTTATTCTAAGTCAATATTCGTATCACATTCTAATAAGAAGAAACTATTGAGAGTCATCGTGACTATTGACTTCACCGGAGGGGTAGGGCCGATGGACCATATCTTAGTTAGTTTCCTGATGTATAGGCAGTGATCACTGATTCATGTAAAATTTGCTTCGGTGCATATTCCCAGGTATTCCATGTTTCCCATGTATGTGGCCATCATTGTGGGTACTGGTTGTTTAGGTTAGTTATTCTGGAGATACTCTCCCCTAAGTGGTAGGATGACTTGTTATGTTATTTATATTCAGCATGAACCAGTAAAGATTAGCAGTAACCACTTCCAAAAATACTTTTGTGTTGTGCACATGGTGCTAAATGTCTACGCGTGTCATCGAAATTTCTCCGACACGTGTCTTATTTTCAATTTACCGACATGACTCCGACACGATATCGAAATGTAAGTTTTCTGAACAAATGTAAATTTTTTTACCGTGTTTCCACGACACGATTCCGACATACCGATATTTTCCCGACACGTGTCTATTTTTCAACTTATCGATATCCGACACGAAATCGACATTTAGAACCATAGTTGTGCATGTGTTGTTCTCTACATTTACAATTGGTATTAGTGTGGCTAAAGATCACAGGGAGGTTTGAGGAGAGATGTCCAACGAGATGGGGTTCTCGTTCACTAGAAATCTCAACAGCACCAACTATGATTTATGGAAATTGTGTATGGAGATGTACTTGCATGGGAATCAACTGTGGGATATGACCTGTGGCAAAAGCATGAAACAACCGACAGTCGTAGAGAGGACCAAGTGGAAGGATAAGGTCAGAAAAGTTCTCTACGCACTCAAGCAATCTACCGAAGATGACACACTTGTTCGTATTGCGGATGTGGAAACACCAAAGCAACTTTGAGACACATTTGCCTCCTTGTTCAACAAGAACACTCATAGGCTGCAATTCCTTGAGAAGGAAATTGGAAGTAGGGAACAAGGTAAGTCTTCAATCACAAAATTTTTTCTGAAAACGAAAACTTCTTGTAGAGAACTGTCCTTGCTAGATCCAGAGAACAGGATATAAGATACAAAGTTGAGGAGACTTTTGATCACTGGTCCATGACCAGAATATGCTGCATATGTTGATGCAATTGCTAGGTGGGCAACACAACCATAGGTGGATGAGTAGTAGAGTTTGCTTACGGGCCATGAGCTGATACTTGTCAAAGCTGTTTCTTTGAGGATAGAAAATAAAGAAGCTTTGTTCTCCCAGGAAAGCACAGGAAAGCAAAAGTGGAAGAAGAAGCCAAAATATAAAAAGTAAAAGTCTGTGGACAAGAATCAAAACAATGAGAAGCCATGCCAGAAGAATGAAGACAAGCATGCATAAAGAATAAGAACTCAAGGTTTGTTATCGTTGTGAAAAAACGGGCCATTTTGTTCATGATTGTAAAGTGAAGCTTGTACCAAAAGGCAATGTGGCCACTGATCAAGGGAGAGCTAGTGATATTGAGGATTGGGATCCACAAGCTAACATGGCCGTTGTTGTTGATGATGAAGACGAAGATGCAGTGGCTTTTCTTTCTACTATCAATGATGAGGATGTTACCATCAACTACAAGAATGACTGGATCGTAGACTCTGATCACATGACAGGTGACATGAAGAAGTTCCAAACCATGCATGTAACACTCCAAGATTTCATCTTACATTACTTCAATTAAGAATTGTGCGGATTAAATAAAAACTAGAAATAATTACCATATCAACTTCAGTTTAATCAGTTTAAACTCGATTGCTGGGTTTGAGATTGTTATAAGTCTATTGAACTTGAGTTGTTATAAATGATATCCTACATTGTCTAGTTATAAATGTGGACTTTGACAAGCACGTTAGATGTTCAAATGGAGGATATTATAATACCCTAAGATTTAGTTTCACATTGTTTAGAATAAGAAGTTAATGAGGCTAACTTAAGACTATGATTAACTACTATATCAACTTCAGCTTAAGCATTTTAAGTCCGATTATTAGATCTGAAATTGTTATAGGTCAATTGGACTTGTTCGTTACAATGCATCCTTATGCTATGAAGAAAGTAGTTGTAATGGCCGACAACTCACAACATCCAATGAATCATGTTGGAAATGCAAAAATTACAGCAAAGTCTAGTGATTAGTGAAGATCATACATTCTGTGGTGTATATCATATACTAGGAATGGCAAAGAACTTGCTCTCCATGTCACAAATAACAAAATAAGTACGTCATGTCTTGTTTGCTCTAGATGAAGTGAAAATTTTTGAGAAGATCAAGGTTTCCAGAGATCCTATTATTTTGGGAAAGAAAGTGAAATCAATGTTATGTGTTGAAGCGTACATGGAGAAAGTAAAAGAGAATGAAACATCAGATTTGTGGCATGCACACCTGGGGCACGTTGGATATAAGAAGCTTCATGAAATGGCAAACGTGGGTTTGTCATTGGACTTCCCAATTTAGACTTCCATGTAGATAGAATGTGTAAAGGTTGTCAATTTGGCAAAGTACATAGGCTCTCATTTAGAGTCAAAGTTCCATTCAAAGGCTCAATTAGAGTTGGTGCACACTGATGTGTTTGGAAGAGTGAAAGTTCCATCAGTTGGAAGTAACGGGTATATGATTACTTTTATAGATGGATTTTCTAGATATATTTGGGTGTTTTTTATGAAAGAAAAATCCGAAGCATTCCAAAAGTTTCAAGAGTTTCGTGCTGAAGCTGAGACAATGATGAGGAGGCAAGTTTAGTGCATTCGACCTAACAATGGGGGAGAATACATGTCAAAAGAATTTGAAGATTATCTCTAAGATCATAGAATCAAAAGGCAACTCATGTGTCCATACACTCCACAGCAAAATGACATAGTGGAACGGAAGAATCGACACCTTGATGATACATGTAGGAGTGTGATGCATGCAAAGAATGTGAAACCAAAGTTCTGGGCAGAGTGCACGTTAGCAACAACATATGCCATTAACCCACCACCTTAAGATAGGCTTGGTTTCGTCTCCCCATATGAGAAGTTGCTTGGAGGTAAGCCATCCATCCAACATTTACATGTACTTGGATGTGTGTGTTATGTTTTTCTTAGTGAAAATCATCAAAGCAAACTTGACCAAAAAGCATTGAGATGCTTATTTGTTGGCTATGGTAATTGACAGAAAGGTTGGCATCGCTGTGATCCAACAAGTCGGAAGATCCATATCTCTTGTCATGTTATGATTGACGAGGCATCCTTATGGTGGACATGTGAAGATGTTCTTCTACGAGACTCCTCATTATTTGAAGATAAGGTGCAAGGCATTCTAAAAGACAAGGAAATTATAGAAAGTGAAATAGCACAACCTCAAGCCATATTAGATTCTTGTGAAAAGAGACAAGTGGCTGATGTCTATCCCATTATCAAAAGGCTCTCAAAGAAAAAGTCCTTGGAAAACAAGGATTCACACATCACAAATTCACATGATAGAGAATATCTGTCCTTCACAGCTTCATGATGAAGATGAGCACGAGAAGCTGCTGTGAAAATCCACTCCTGTTCCAAGACCTAATCCCAAGTATCATGACAATGCATATGTTGAAAAATACGAAGTCTTATGCAATGTTGTAGATAAACCAACTTCATTTGAGGATGCAAAATGAGTTAAAGAATGGCAGAATGCCATGCATGAGGAGATCAATGCTCTTTACAAAAATGAAACATGGGAGCTTGTTCCATGTCGAGAAGAGGTGCAACCAATCACTTGTAAGTGGGTCCACAGGATCAAAAAAAGGTCAGACGATATGATTGACTGCTTCTAAGCACATCTCGTTACTCAAAAATTCAGTCAAAAATATAGGATCAATTTTGATAAGACATTCAGTCCAATCGCAAAGATCAGCTCTATTTGTGTTATAGTTGCTCTTGTAGCAAGTAATGATTGCAAGCTTTGGCAAATGGATGTTAAAAATGCGTTCTTGCACAGTGAACTCGACAAGGAGATTTACATGAGGCAACCACCTAGGTTTGAAGATATACAAAGGTCGAGCCATGTTTGCTAATTGCAGAAAGCACTGTATGGTCTCAAACAAGTGCTAAGAGCATGGTAGGGTAAAATTTTAGAGTCATTAATTTTTAGTGGTTATGTGGACTCTAGTTTGTTTGTTAATAAGAACCGTAATCAAATTTTTTTTGTGTTAATTTATGTTGATGACCTCATTATTACTGGAGATGATACTAATGAAGTGACCTTGATTCCTCAAAGCTTGTCAGTAAGGTTTGAAATGAAAGACCTTGGAGAACTAAACATTTTCTTAGCTTGGAGTTGGATAGATGTGATGGTGGGGTGTTCTTGTGTAAAAAGAAAAGAAATATGCTGTTGACTTATTGACAAGGTTTCGAATGGAAGGTTGTAAATGTATTACAACTTCAATGGATGATAATGTGCAGTTGAATGTAGAAGTTGGGAAGCTGCTTGAAGATGTCTCCATGTATAGGAAGCTTGTAGGGAGTTTGATTTATTTGTCATTGACAAGGCCAGATCTTACTTTCGCAGTTGGAGTTGTGAGTAGGTTCATGCAAAGTCCAAGGAAACCTCATCATGAAGCACTCCATCACATATTGTGATATGGTGTGGGGTCAACCCAAGTTCCAGTCCAAATCTGGTCAGCAGCGAGGGGCCGCTGGTCACTAGTCTAGAGTCATAAGCTTTATATCGTTGAATGACCGAACTACATGGGGCGACCAAGCGCCATGCGACCCAACTACTGACACACGTGGCGAAACCTTATTGACCAGGGCAAGCAGTCCCTCACCTACTCCCGTTTAGGCTATAAATTCCGCATTCATTTCAACACAAAGGTGGACTAAACACACTCTCTAAACCAGATCTTCTCTCTCAGGCATGACTTAAGCATCAAAGTGCCTTTAGCCCCCCAATGGTCAAGGTCTCTAATAGTTGTTTGTGTTCAGGACCAAGTGGAGTTTACCCATCTGATCGGTTCAGATTTGAGTTTAATCACGACCGGCCCGACCCAAAGATACAGTGTCACCCTAACCGAGGGCGAGATCACGATATTTAAACGACACGGTAGATTATGGCATGTTCTACAAGAAAGGTGCTCCATGCAAATTAGTTGGATTTTGTCATGCTGACTACGTCAGAGATCAAACAAGCCATCACTCTACTACTGGTTATATGTTTAATTTGGGATCTGATGCAATTTCATGGTACAGCAAGTGACAACCAACTGTTTCGTTGTCATTGACTAAGGCAGAAAACAAAGCAGCAACATTGGCAGCACAAGAATGTCAATGGCTTGCGCAACTTCTGTTGGATAGGAAGCAAAGTGTGGAGTATTCTGTCCGTCAGGCTGTATTGTGACAATGAAAGTGCAATTTGTTCGGTGAAGAATCCAATGTTTCAAGCTTGTACAAAGCATATTAAGGTATTGAAAGGAGACATCAACCTTCTTCCTATTAGCATAGATGAACAAACAGCAGATATCTTCAGTCTTCACAAAGGCGTTGTCTTCATCGAAGTTCTCCAAGTTCGTCGACAGCTTGCCGTTGTTCTGAAAGAGTCAACGCTGAGAGGGAGTGTTGAGAGTTATCACCAGAGAGGTAGCGCCAATGGACCATATCTTAGTTTCCTGATGTATAGGTAGTGACCATTGATTCATGTAAATTTTGATTCCATGCGTATCTCCATGTATTTGACATTTCCCATGTACGTGGCCATCATTGTAGGTAGTGGTTGTTTAGGTTAGTTATTCTGGAGATATTCTCTCCTTAGTGCTAGGAATATGACTTGTTATGTTATTTATGTTCAACATGAACCAGTAAAGATTAGCAGTTACCACTTCTAAATATACTTTTGTGTTGTGCATGTGTTGTTCTCTACGTTTACAGAAACTTGGAATGTTCCTGCATTTGGAGGATAATTATTGTAATTTTTTCACCTTTCTCTCAAATAAACCCCAGGAATGAGTGACAATGCAAGGATTTGCCCCCTTAATTGCTTATTACCAATTTTTTAGCTCAAACAGAGTTTAACCCTTTTTTCCATCTGATAACTTTAATGAAAATCATAATTATTCGGTGAATGAGTGGCCATGCCATTAGAGGATTGTCTTTAATGGCATCTTTCTCTTCAACGTAGCATTATTTTTTCTTCTCATTAATGTCCAACATCGTCGTAAAGTTTCAGTAGGTCATCCATTCTCAATAATCAGGTGGGATTAAATACTTTTTTGAATTCAGTAGATCGTAAATGTTTCTTGGAAAAAGTCTTAATTAAAAACTAAAGTAGCATTTTGCAATTCCTTTTCATGTTGGATTAAGGAAAGGAGACACCAATTCATAAGAAGCTCCCTTTTTAGAGGTAAACAACATGAGTTCGAAAAGAAGACCACTTACCTCAAGAAGTGCTCTAGCGATAGAAAGCAACACAAGGAGTAGAAAACCATCAACTGCAAAGCATACCTATACATACAGTAAAACAACAAAATGGTAAATTAAAAAGGTATCTATCTAAAATCAATTAACACTTTTTTAATATGTCCAAATACTAAATACAAATAATGCCGCAAAAGTGCAATATGGAATAAGTAATTTCAGTAACAGTCAATAGAAAAACAAAAAATTGTTGCCGATAAAAGTTATCAACTTAAATGCCTGGAGCGCTTCAAGTCAAGAGTATTTATAAATATAGTTGTAGTAACTTAGAAACGATGAACATTTATCAGTGCAGATTTTATATCTTTATAATTCAACAAAGATTTCAAGCAATACTTTCACCAAAGTTCTTGGCACTGCCCCAACTTCATTTCCTGTTTGATCTGTCAAACACTTGCAAGGAGTCTCTCCTTTTGATGATTTTTAGCAAACTATCCCAATTTCTTGATCATGTCACTACACATTATACTTGTCCAATATTGAAATGCTTATTGAAGATTGTGCAAATAGGATAGAACAATAAGATTACATTCACTAATGCGAATGGGTTACACATACATAGATCTTAATTATATGGATATTCATTTACCCACATAACTAATAGGACCCTAATAATAATATCTCTCACACTATCCTCTAAGTTCGAGCATATATATCAGTCATGTCCAACTTGTTATAAAGAAAATCAAAAACTCCAATACTAAAGTCTTTTATGAAGATATCCGCAAATAGATAAGAGGATAGTGTGTATTGGGTGGTAATGATCCTTCTCATCATCATATCATGAACAAAGGGCCACTCGATCTCAATGTGCTTCGTATGCTCATGGAAGATTAGAACCTTCACAATGAAATCAAATTCAACCAACAAAGATCTAAGTCACATTACCTTACATGTTGTCTAAGCCATGGACCAATATTCTATCTCTACATTGGATTTAGACATTACATTCTGTTTCTTACTCTACCAAGTGTACCTAGATTATCTTCGACATATGTGCAGTATCCTGACACTAAAGGTGTTAATCAAGGTGTCAGAGATAGTTAAAAAGGCAACCAACAGCAAGCATTCAATATCAAATATGTGGAAGATTAAATCATTTTACATTAACATGTTATTAGCAATACCATCATGCTTCTCTACACTAATTGTTTTTTTTTATTTTTAAACTTCTCTGCACTAATTGTAAAATTGGTGGAAACCACAAATGCCCACTATATAACCTCACCATACATCAAGTCTCAGCATCTCAGGTGCCACTCATCATTTACCCAACTGCATGAAAAAAATGTATCGCATTACTCTTGAAATGAGAAGTTAGAACTGCAAATAGATCAGGCTTGTCCATTACCAATACTGGATCCTCTTTTCATCTAAATATCACAGTATTCACATGCATAACATTCTTCATTGACTTTCTACAACTAAGAATCTTCTCTTAGTCCATCAATTCACTAACGATAATCATGTCTTTTTTGTATTTCACACATACAACATTAATGTGATGGGAAAAGATCTTCGGTCCAAGAGACGTTTAAAAATGGCTTATACCAGATGAACATCATAACCAATATTCCATCTTGTACTTTCAAGCTGTTGCTGCTTTATATTAGAGAAACAGTTCCTATTGAGACCTGACATGATAGGTTAGGTCATGCTTACCTGTCAACAAATCACAAAGTCTTGGCTAATTATGATCCACCACGTAATTGAAATATATGCAGGTCAGCACATACAAAACATTTTATCCAGCTGGCTCTATCAGTACTTTTTTTCTTTTTGATATTGTCTTTAGTGATCTAGTATTCTCTCAGTGTATCCTCTGAAGGGCATAAGTATCATGTAGCTTTCTCATATGTCATACCTAGTACATTAGGATGTTTCCTTTGGTACAAAAGTCCCAAGTGTTAGAAGTATTCAAACGATTTCACTATTAGACTTATTGTTGTGTTATATGTATTAGTCTGTAATAAGGTAATTAGATACCTATTTATATCCAACTCTATATATATGTAACTTATTGATCAATAACACATCTATTTATTATTTATTTTCCACTTTACATGACACGAGAGTACAGGAGAAAATCCTAGGGTTTCCTCAACCACCAGTCACCTTTACCGACGTTGACCATGTCTTCCAATCACCTTTTTGGAATCAACCAGACCCTCTAGTCCCTCTCCTACCATCGACAAGGCCCTCAGCCCTTTCTACCGACGCCGCCAGGGCCTTTAGCCCCTTTCGTCAGCCCCTCTAGAGCCTCAACCCCTTCTACCGTTGCCGATAAGGCCTTCAACCTCTACTGCCGACACTACTAGGGCCTCCAGCCCCTTCCGTCGACACTGCCAGGGCCTTTAACCCATTTTACTAGCACCGTCAGGGCCATATACCCCCTCCACCGGCTTCACCAGGGCCAGTAGGCCCCTCCACAGTCGTCAGCAACTACTCCAGGCCATTCCGACAGCTTTAGACAGGCCGTAGGGCTTACCCAGCGGTCCATTAGGGCACTCTACCACCGATAACCTAGTCGATGATTACTACTGCTATGCAGTCCATGAAAAGGACTGTGTTAAGTACTCTATGCTACTACTACTGAGGGTAGTTTCTTCTTGTCCACCTGTTTTATTATCTCCCAAGGTGTCTTAGATCATTTCACAACTTGTTTGGAGTTATTTTTTTCACTGAAATCCTCTTTTTTGACTCAGAATAGATTGATTCAGATTCTGTTTATTGAGATTCATCATGGTTTCCAGGAAATCGCTCATTAAAAACCTAAGTGGGACCTCAGAGAAACTCAATGAAAAAAGCTACTTACTATGGGCACAAAATTTTGAGATCTTCCTTGTTACCCACCACAAGATCAAGCATACTACACAACTGCTTCCTGATGCAAGAGACAGTACCTACGAAGACTAGTATGCAGATGATGCAGTTATTGGCTCTTAGATGGTGAACAGTATGGAACCGAGTATTGCTCGACGTGTGATGATTTTACGACCTACCAAAAAGATCTGGGTCATTTTGAAGCAGATGTATAACTATGAGAAGAACATTTTACGTGTTTTTGAGATATACAAGTAGACATTCACACCAAATATGAGAGACAGTACAGTCCAAGATCATTTTGCTACTTTTCAGGCTCTTCTGGATGAGCTCAATATATATTAGTCGTTGACATCAAACATTACTATTATGTGTCGATATTGTGAGAAACTAGTAGTTGTTACCTACCTTTATGGTCTGCCCCGTCTGAGGTTGTAGGCCAAATTCTTGATGTAAATTCCGCTTCCCACCTTAAGACCACCTTCTCTGGAGTTCTACACATTTCCATCAGTACTCCCACTTCTACTTCGGATCACTCTGTCATAGCTACTACTTTTGGTTGTAGTCGCTGTTTAGGTCGAGGAAGAGGCCAACATGGATGTACAGATGTCCGAGCCTACCTTCCATGTGAACATTGTGGTTGCATTAACCATAGATCAGACTACTATTGGAAAAGATTTGGGAGATCAAATTAAGCATAGGTCTCTATTGAGACAGAGTATTTCACCTGATACTCTTACGACTAGTACTTCGTCCGTGACACTCTCTTAGAATGAACATACTCAATACCTTAAGTTCCAAGAACATCAGTATTCTACTACTATGGCACCACATGCTAGTGTTTCTACCTCAGGTACCTCTACTTTTCTTGCCTTTAGGGACAGTTCTTGGATTATATGCTTGGAAATATCATCCCACATGACAGATACTATTGACCTTTATTTCCATATATCCAAGTTGTAGATATTAAATCCATTTATATTGCCGATGGTAAGACTTGTCGTGTTTCTTAATAAGACATTATTCGTACTACATCATAGTTAAAATTAAACAAAGCCCTTTATGTCCCCAAATTTTCAATTAATCCTTTGTTCATTAGTGTCATTACCAAACAACTAGTTTATTATGTAACTTTCTTCTTTTTTCATTGTACCTTTGAAAACCTGCATATGGGAAAGATGATTGGTTTAGGACGTGAGAGAGGCCAACATGTTTATCTGTTGGTTAAAGATGAATTACCTCGAAGACTTGCATCATTAGCTTCCATAGTAAAATTGTCACTCATCTGACATCGTTGCTTGGATTATCCATCTTATTAGAAATTACAGTAGACACTTCTTTGGATATCTATTTCTTCTTTTGATTGTGAGTTTCGTGAGTTAGGTAAGCATCATTATGCTAACTTTCGTAGTCTTCGTCTTATTCGTAGTCAGAGTCTTTTTGAATTAATTCAATGCAATGTATGGGATCCTACAAGAACACCTTCTGTGTCTTGTTATAGATATTATATTGCGTTTATTGATGATTTCTCTCATATTTTATTGGTCTATTTGTTGAAGGATAGAACTAGTGTCTTTGATACTATCAAATTTTTTTTTGTTGAAATAATAAATCAATATTCTATCACTCCTAAAGTTCTTTTCATCGATAATGTCTTGAAATTTACTTAAATAAATCTTTGAAATTATTGTCAATCTCTAGGTATTATACATAAAACTTCTTGTCTACATATGTTACAGCAAAATAATGTTGCTGAGCATAAACATCAACATATCCTTGATGTAGTTTGCTCCATCATGCTTGAAATGCATGTTCTCAAATATTTGTAGTCCAACACCATCCCTATCGCCTCCTATCTCATTAATCGTATGCCATTTACCCCATTTAAAGGGAAGATTCCTCTACGACAGCTATGTACTGATATGGAGATTTTTTTCTTTTCCTCCACGAGTATTTAACTGTGTTGCCTTTGTTCAAGATTTGACTTTGAGTTTGGATAAATTAGCTTCACGGTTAGTTCGATGTGTATTTGTTAGATACTCTCATGCTCAACAAGGGTATAGGTGTTTTATTTGTCCTACTGGAAAGTACATTGTGTCAGCAGATCTTATATTCTTTGAAACTCAACACTTCTTTAATAGTATTGACTCTTCGTTTGAGAGTATTCCTTTACCTTTTCTTGTGAAGTCTTATGCTACAAGTGTCATTGACACTACCATTATGGAAAAAGACGCGTCTCATTCTTTGTAGGTATATCATTGACATCAACGCCCTTCTCCAGCCATTACTTCTTTCACATCTGCAAATTTACCATCTACAAATCTACCACCCACAGACCTTAGATGTCAATTATCATTCAAAAAGGTACACGTGCCACCACTGTCCATCCTATTTCAAATTTTGTTACCTATGATAGATTTCATCATGCTTTTCGTACTTTAGCATTGTCCAGCTTTGTGAATCACTTCTCAAGAACTACCAAGGAACTATCTTACTACTATAGTGAAAGGCAACTATAGATAAAGAAATATTAGTACTAATGTCTCATGGTACATAGGATTTCGTCTCTAGACTGGCAAGAATTAATGTCGTCACTTGCAGATAAGTGTTTACTGTCAAATACAAGTCTGATGGCATAGTAGACAGGTACAAGGCTCGTCTGATAGCATAAAGGTTTACACAGGAGTATAGTGTTGATTATGCTGAGACCTTTTCTCTGGTAATGCGATTAAATTCTATCAAGATTATTGAAATATAGACATCCAACTCAAAACCAATTAACAATAAATAGAGGAGTCTATCTATATATAATCACAAGTCCTAATCCTCATTTTTTCAATGTAGGACTATTCTAACACTTTCCTTTACTTGTGACCTATTTTAAATCAAACAAGTGTCTCTTTTAAATATAAATGGATGTATGCAGACTTAGGCTCATTTAAGCCTCTTTTGGCTCTGATACCATATTGAAATATGGACAACCAATTCAAAACCAATTGACAATGAGTAGAGGGATCCATCTATATATAATCACAAGTCTTGGTCCTCACTTTTTCAACGTGAGACTATTCCAACAAAGATCATCTTATCTATAGCAATAAACCAGTCCTAAAAGCTTAGTCAGTTACATATAAAGAATGCATTTTTGTATAGTGATCTTATCGAATAGCTATATGAGGACTCCTAGGTATATGTAATTCAGGCGAGCATCAGGTCTATAGTAAAATCCATGTGCCTGGTTTGAGTAATTCAGTAGTATTATTGTTACTAATGGTTTTTGACATTGTAATGTTAATCATTTTATTTTCTATAAATGGATAGATAATGGTTGTGTTATACTTACTATATATGTAGATGTCATCTTATTGACTGATAGTGATATTACTAGCATTCAGAAGATAAAGAACTACTTGCAAACATATTTTGTCACAAAAGACATGGACAAACCTAAGTACTTCTTAAGTATTAAATTTGCTTACACTAGAAACAAGATGACGCTGTCTCAAAGGAAATATACATTGGACCTTCTACAGAAGCCAACTCTTCTAAAGTACAAACCAGAGACCACTCCGTTTGGTTAGAGTCTAGACTTTTAAGATGGTTCGTCACCTCTTTTGGAAAATACTGGTAGATACAAGCGACTGATTGAAAAGTTAATTTATTTGACTGTCATACGTCCAGATATTACATACGTCGTTGGTGTACTCAGTTAATTCATGAGCTAAGGATAGTACACTGATTGGGAATCTTATGAGTATTATCTAACATTAAGAAGGCTCATGGTAAAGAACTGATTTATAGGAAGAATGGCCATTTACGCATTGAAACATACTCAGACTCTGACTATACAAGGGTCTACTTTCTGAATATTGTACTTATGTTGGAGAAAATCTTGTCACATAGTGCAGTAAGAAGTAGAATATTGTCTTCAGATCCAGTGCTAAATTTGAATATTGATCCATGACATAAACTACTTATGAAATGATGTGATTTTGCTCTCTCTTGATAGATTTAGATTTCTTTGTTGATGGGCCTATACCAATGTATTGTGATAATCAAACTACTATTTACATTACTAATAATCCAACATTTCATGAGTACACTAAGCATATAGAGGTAGATTGTCATTATATTAGAGACGTGATAATGCAAGGGATTATCTCTTCTCCTTATAGACAGTCCTCTAATAAGTTTCTAGATATTTTCACAAAAGGACAAAGTACTGGACTTTATGATTCTCTTTGTACCAAGCTGAACAATATAGATATATATGTTCTAACTTGAAAGGAAGTATTAAGACTTATAATTGTGTTATATGGATTCGTCTGTAATAGGATAATTGGATATCCATTTTTATCTAATCTTAAGCATATGTAACTTATTGATCAATAACACATCTATCTATCATTTATCTTCCACTTTACATTCACAATACATATTGTATCATTCGAAACTTCTACAAAAACCTTTCATTTTGAGTTAGTGCAGTGAATTTAGAAATCTACCCTATGGCAGCAACATGGCAAAAATCCATAGGATATTTGTTTCCCACACACCAAAATAAAACAGTGTTTTAGAAAGAAAGTATAAACATATCACCAAAGTTAGTTTAGCACTATTGGCACATAATGGAGTTTCGATGAAGTGTTGGAGTTTTTCATGTTATATTATAAGCGTCACCACTGTACTTTCTTCAAATAAATTGGACACTGTTGTTACCCATGTCTCAAATCTGGTAACTCTCAGAAATTAGATTTTAGATCATCAAAATATGGTTTTCTAGGTCTCAACCCATTTCACAAGGCCTTTAGATGCCTAGGCACTGGGTGAAACAAAACATCATGTTTAATAAAATCTTGTTTCCATTGTGCTCCTTCTATAATTGCATCATCAATTTTATATGTTGCAATATAAACATTAAATTCAAAACCAATTAACTATGAATGGAGGAATTCATCTATATATAATTATAAATCTAATCCTTATTTTTTCTAATGTGGGACTATTCTAATACTCTCTTTCATTTGTGGCCTCTTTTAAATCTTACAAGTGTCTCTTTTGGATATAGATGAATGTGTATGGACTTGAGCCCATTTAAGTTTGTTTGGGTACTATATTGAAGTAAGGACATCTAACTTAAAAACAATGGGCTACTAGTGAAGAGATCTATTTATATATAACCATAAGTCTAATCCTCATTTTTTTCGATGTAAGACTATTTCAACACCATCCATTGCTTCATATCTGACCAATAAATTTTGTACCTCTTCAATTTCTTCATTTTCTTCTACTAATACCACTTCTATAACTTCATCTTCAAATTCCACAATTCCAATTACAACTTCCAATTAGTCTACTTGTTCCAATTCTAATATTAGAATCCAATCTTGTTCCTAGTTCCCGTACAGTAACATCCACCGTCTTCAATTGAACCTAATACTGTTCCTACATCACATCACTAGACCTCACCATATGGATGCACAGAATGTATAAAAAGAAGTGCTCCAATGCTATTTTCTATCCTTATTCCTTCCTAGTTCCATACAGTAGAATCCTCCATACTCAATTGAACCTAATCTTGTTCTTACATTACATCCTATTAGACCTCGTAGATGTATGCACGGGATCTATAAAAAGAAGTGCTCCAATGCTACTTTCCATCCTTATTCCTTTACTTTAACTTCTTGCAGCTGAAGCCCAAAACATCATACTTACTAGTTACAGTCAAGTGTCTAAAGTCCCTTAATGGATAGAATCCAAGGAAGAGGAACATATACAGTCCGGTCAATTAGCCTAGAACTTCTAATATAAACTTAACTGGATAAAATTAGACTTTAATTTAGAGTATAAAGGAAGGTTGATGGTACACTTGAGAGATACAAAACTAGATTAGTGGCAAATAAAATTTCATCAAAGAGAACATATTGTGTAATGCACCCGAGCGTTACAATCTAACACGAAACCCACTTATTATTACATAAATAACTCAATAATAATGAAGGAAAATTTAAATAAATCAATAAATAAATGGAAACAAAACAAAACATGCTTTAATTTTACTTAGAACTAATGAACTATATGCACTAAACTGGACTACAACTCCATAATCTGCAAGAAAACACAAAAACTGGTATAAGTAACATCTAATTATCACTAAGACATGTCTACCAACTACCGAAAACAACAAACCGAAACTGAAACTATTGACACTCAACTCCTAAAGCCACACAGCTACCCCTTATGACAGCACCAAGCTCGAAGCCTGTAAAGGCACTAAAATCTGCAAAACTCTATTACATACAAACATAAAGTCCTTTTTAAAAACATGTCTTTCCAAATCATTTTCTTTTCTTTCCAAAATACGTGCATCTTTGAAATCTCTTTACGCACCCTTGGAATGGCTATTCTACACCAAATCTAATCCAAAACCAACACAAACCACACCACTAAAACCAATATGCTTGGAATGACTATTTTATGCCAACCCAAGTTCAAAACTAGTACAAACCATATCACAAAAACCAATACACTAGGAATGGTTACTTTATACCAAACCAAATCCAAAATCAGCACAAACTACGTCTCAAAACCAAAGTCTCCTCTAGATCGAAGTCTGAAAACCTGAATTAAAGCTCAAAAACCACAACACCATAACTCACACACCTAGCATGAAATCCTATCATGTCATTCTGACCACGAGCGACTAACCAATCCACAAACAGAAGCCAAAACGCACTACACCATCACAGACAAGTCACCCTATGTAGGAGCTCATCCATCTTAAGTTCATAGTCTAAGAATCTCTAAAAGTTCATTCTAGGACAACATAAGGTACGTCCTCTGTGCTCCGACCAGTCAGAGACTTTATCTCCTAACCTTTGCTAACGCAACTCGTAACCTCAACTTCGGACTCGTACCTGAATCTCTAGAGGTATTGATCGTCTCTGGTCTGCTAGTATGGTTCTTTTGATTCCACAAGAAAATCACAGAAAACCTCAGAATCTCAATGGCTCAACGTCGAACTCGTATTTAACTCTACAAATGTATAAGTTGTTCCTAGTTTGCCAGTATGATCCTACGATACTTTTAGGTCTACAAAATCTTGAAAAATCATTTTCCCAAACCTTTGTACATCTATACATTGTTTTTTCCAAATCCTTTTGGAAACTATTTCAAAAAATCACCTCTAGAACATGTAAAAATCCATGCAAAAAACACCAAAAATCGACCTTAAATCCATCAAGAAATCCCAACTACAATTTATTGCAGCAAGTGAGTGCGCCCCTGTGCCCCTAACAGATACTGCTAGTAGCAGTAAGCCAAGCTTGCCATTACCAAACTCAAAACCTCAATCCTTGCAAAAACTCACAAATCTAAACACAAAACTGAAGGAAATTGAAATTTAAACTATAATATACACATGCACACCATATATACACCGATCTACTCAAAGATTGGCTCAAAATCACCCAAATGGGATGGATTCCCTTCGCGAGAATCCATCACCGCTACAACTCAAGGTACGACACATGCTATTCACTGACAACCGGAAACATAAAAACCTTGCAACACAGAGGTGGCCACAGTAGTAGGGACAACGATGGCAACGACTACTCGCAGCTTCTCTTAACTACAACAACAACAGAGTTCCTCCTTCACTAGACTTCCTCTTGCACAACGGCGACACTTAGCATTGGTCGTGGTAGTAATTGCAGCTCCCCTCCTCGGTGGTACAATGGCCGCACAACAAGCAGCAGGCAACAGTGACTTGGCGACGAGCGACGGTCTTCTTCCTCACTCTCCCACATAGTCTCTCTCTCCCTCGTTCTCTGGATTCTCCTCTCCCCTTCCACTCTTCATCTCCTCCTTCTAGTTCTTCTTTCCCTTTCTTTTTCTTGAGCTCTCGTGGACGAAAAGAAATCTTAGCTATTCTCAGGTCCCAAATAAATTATCAAATAAGATTAAATGGAAATTAGGCTCCAGGTTCTCTCTCTCTCTCTTCTCACCTACTGTCCCTACTCTTTCTCTCTCTTTTTTATGACGCAAGTCCCTCCCTCCTCCGTTTCTTCTTTTATTGATTTTCCTTTTCTTCTTCTCCAATTCTTCTTTTTCTTAACGCACGCACTCTCTCTATCTCTCTCCCACGTGTGTGGATATTGTGTGTGTGTGTGTGTGAAAGTGGGTGTGGCCCTCCCCTCCTAAAGTATCCTAACTTAAGTTAAGCAAGGGTATAAACGCACAACACAAACACCACTCAACACCAAACATGCACTACTTGCATGATCCCATATAGTTCACTTGTGTAATGGGCCAAATAATCACCATGAGGTACTTTCAAAATAATCCTTTTAATTACCAATAAAATCCAATGAAGCCAATAACATCAATCCATCAATTACAAATAAGGCCTCCACTCGAATCATCCTCAAGTCCAACACAATTATCAGTCCAAAACCAAGTGGCATAACTAATCCCAAAACCATAGCTCACAACTTACCGCACTCTGACCTACATAAATACGCAAGCGAAGATTGCAAATGTTACATATTGACTTCTTAGTCACATTCAATCTTGTTATTTACCCTACTATTGCCTGTTAGAGGCGATAAGACATTGAAAATGCATTCTTACATGCAACATTAGAATAAGAGGTGTTTACGGATCAACCATATAGTCTTGTGGGTAGTTCCATGTCATCAAACGTATACAAGCATCATGGATCATTGTATGGGCTTAAGTTCCAAGAGCTTTGGTTCAAGAGACAGTTCTTTTCTACTTGTCTGTGGTTCCTCCAGTTCAACTGATGGTTCAATATTCATTCACAAACAATGGTGATATCTTGCTGGTTAGCAGCAGAAATCATGCTTTGCAAATTGTCTTTTATAACCTGAGTTCTGTATCTACAGTGAAGAACCAGGAAAAGCCTTCATTTTCATTGGGAATTGAGTTGGTCTTCATTGAGAGTATTGTATCTCTCCATAAACAAATTTTGTCAGATGATGCATCAAGCTTACTATCATTCACTGGGCAGCTGTCAAAAAAGTTTTAAGGTATCTCAAGTCCGCCATTCATCATAGTCTCTTCTTTACCAAAGTCTCAATCCTCTACTGCTACTATCTTTATGCCTCCATAACCCTGATTGGACAGGCTACCCTGATGGCAGGAGATGCACAACAGCATATGAAATGTTATGTGGATCCATCTTACACCTTAGTCTTCTAAGAAGCAAGCAACAACAGCAAGATCAAGTACAAAGTCAAACTAGTGGGCATTGGAGCATGCAGCAACATGATGACATGGTTCTCTAGTCCTTATTACGTAAGTTGGGTGTTTTCTTTTCATAAAGCACCTAATTCTTTGGTATCATAATCTAGAGGCTTCTTGTATTACAGCTAAAACCCTATATCCAATCCTAGGACTAAACACATTAGGTTCATAAGAGACAAAGTAACTCGCAAGTTCTCACAGTACAATCCACCAAAGAGCAACTAGCTAGCTGACACTCTTGTATTTGTCAAGGTCATAGACAACCCGAAAGATGCTTCCACGCCCTCTAGTCTGAGGAAGTGTTAGAACTAATATTCTTCTTAATCTCAAATCAGAGGTTAAAATCGAAGTCAATTACGTAAAGAACAACTTAGTACCAGTTGCGTCGGAACCATGAGCGGCAACACAGAACGCGCAGCCTTCTTCGCCCTCCTGGACACCTTGCGGAAGAAAATCTGCAGGAGCCCCAGGACCGCATCCACACCTCCTTCCCCTTCCTCCCCGTCATCCTCCTCCTCATCATCGTCGTCGTCACCAATCCCTCTCATACCACCAACGTCTCTATCCAAGAACCCATCCATCTGCGCACGGCAGAGTTCCAAAGTTGCCTCCTTTGTTCGCCGATGCAGGTTTACGTAAAGAGAGGAAGAAGGGGATTGGTACCTTTGCGCGGCAGATCGTGGACCTTGAAATGGCGGGAACCAGTGCAAAGCAGCGACGAGGTTGTAGGGAGAGGAACCGACCGGATGGTTGGCGTAGGTTGGAGAGGTCGACGAGGGGGAGGAGGAAGAGGCAGGGATGAGCAGCAAAAGATGGTACCGTTGCCACGGCCATTGCTGTGGCGGAGCAGGGGTGCAGACGGAAGAAGATGCCTTTTTGCTTTTGTGGTCTGGGGTCCTCGTGTTGTGGATATAATAATTCTGAACGAACTGTGTAAAATGATGAAAAAGTTCTTATTTATTTATTTATTTTTTTTGGAAATAATAAGTTGAGATTGATCTTACTAATATGTTTGGAACCTACGTAAAGTCAAGAATAAAGGTGGAGTTGGAATTATAATTTCATTTGGTAAGTCAAGAAGTAGTATAAAATTTTTTATTCTGATTTACTTATTCTAGAATAATATGAAATAAAATTATTCTGTTAAGTTATTTTGATATATGTATACGGTATGTTTATTTTTTGTTTAAAAATTAACACATATATAATATGATGTATACATATTTTAAATTAGATATATATCTTAATAATAAAGTTGATTATTATTAATCTACATATTTTCTACTTATTTCAACACTTATTCAGATACTTATTTCATTTTTCATTCAAACTAGAATATTTTCTTATACACACTTATTCATCTTTAAATGAAAATTACTTCTAAATTGAATAACAATACTATTAGAATACTAATATTATTTTACATTTATTACTATTTTTCTTATTCTAGACTATGATGGAGTGCATAGGTATCTCTTCTTGCTTGGTGTAATATGTAAGCTCGTTTGGAGCATGAAAACAACTTTTCTTTGTTTTTTTTAGTTTTTATTTTTTTTAATAAGGAGATTGGTGATCTTTTTTATTACTTGAATTTATTTGGAACTGAGACTCGTGGGTCTATCATGACCCATATAAGCAGATGACTATGCTACCATAAATGATTTTCCACATCCAACAAACCACAACTTGAACACGCCATGACCCATAAAACCATAACTCCACAATAAATATTCTCTGAAAAACTAGTATAATCACTTACCAATCCCAAGAAAATTTCAACGCCCTAGTGCAATAATACACATGATTAAGGAAAAAACTCTCCCCAAACCCAAACGCACCGTACTCCCACACAAGTGCACAACGGTCATCAATCCACACCATCCCGATATCCCATACTTTTCCGGAACAACAAACATAAAATAAATAAAACCCAAATCACAAACAAGCCTTCCCGAGTTCAATTCCCCACTCTACCCCTTCCCTTCCCTTCTCTTCCCTTCTCCTCTCCCCAACCCCAAACCCTCGGCGTTCTCCTCCTTCCTCCTCTCCTGCTATGGTCGCTCCGCCCAGATTCGCGCGATCCTACGCCTGAGCTCCGCCCCAGAGATGTCGGAAGGGAGCCCGACGGCCGCGATCCGGCAGGACGAGTTGTCGTCGGACGAGGAGCAGTGGAACCCCAGCCGACACCAGAGCGAGCGGAAGTCGAGGTTCCCCAGGGCTTGCACGGCGAGATCTTCCTCACGCTTGAAATACCCTCCGTCCCCGCCCAAGCCGCAGCGGCGGCAGGCGGCGGCGGCGGCGAGGAGGGAGAAGCAGGAGAAGCATTGCAGCAGGGTGATCACGCCGCTTGTCGAGGCGCCAGAGTCGCCCGCGCAGTTGCCGCGGTGGTCGCTGCGTTCGATGTGGGAGCTCTCCTCGCTACTTGATTTCTTGCATGTGAGAGATGAAGGAAGCGCTGGGCTTTGTTTGTACGGGTTTTGTAGGTCTGTGCGGGGGGTTCTGATTGTTGTTGGTTGGTGGATTGTAGGTGTTTAGGCCGTTGCTGAATATCCAGGTGGAGTTCTCCGCGGAAGAGCTTGAGACAGCGTTGATCACACCTAACAGCACGCTGGATGACATTCATATACCTATACTAAAGGTTGGTTGATGGTTTTTTTTTTTTCCTTTCTTTTTGTTTCATAAAGATCACACCTTTTTTCTAGTTGTGACTGGAAAAAGGAGCAAAGTTTGCTCCTTTTTTGTGTTTTTTCATGTGTAGTTGTGTTCACTGTGATTTGTTGATTGGAAAATGTGAAGTATGTCTCATGTGTTTTGACATCCACAAATGGATGTTGATTTTGACATCCGTATCTGAATCCGTCGTATACATCTGGATTTGTATATTATCCGTATCCGACCGAAAAATCTGAATACAGATTAATCCATATCCGTATCCAAAATATAGTTAAATGTAAATGATAAATATTATTAATTAGATTAATGAATCATATGTTATATGTGAAACTTAAATAAAAATATAAAATTAAAATTAGAAATATGTAAAGATAATTGATTATTTATACATTAGACAGATATGGATACGAATGCCAATATTTTATGAATACAAATATTTTTTCGGATATGGTCTTTTCGCATCTGAATTTGATCCGGATTTGCACCATTAGATTTTTTTCAAATAAAAATCCAAGAATTCGACGCAGATTTGGAGTGGATTTTCGAATTTCAGATATCCAGTGACACCCTTACTTGTTGCCTTTTGTTTTGTTTTTTCAGAAAATTTTTTTTCTTTTTTTGGGCAGTGCCAGGTCTTCTTCCCTAAAGTTAAAAAAGGCATAATGCTTGCTTTTGTCATGATATTCCCACTCTATCGGATTTATTGCTGTAATGAAACTTGAGTGGTACATTATATGCTCCAATTTGTTTGATATGTTTAGTATCAATATTGTTAGAGTTAGTGTGGGTAACTGGGTAAATGGATATTGTTAGTTACCCGCTTATTTCTCTTTATGTACACGTGTAATCCCTTGTTATTGGGCTACTGTAATAGAAAATCTTTCCATTAACATGGTACCAGAGCGTAGGGTCTGAAAAAGGGGGAAAAAAGAGGAGAGGAGCACGACAGCAACCGACGTCCTTGTCGAAAGCAGTAGCAGTAGTGGCACAAGTTATTGGCGTTGAGGGGCATGACACCAACAACAACCATTGTCGTTGGAAACAGCAACAGTAGTGTCATAAATCGTCAGCATCGACAATAGCAACAACCGTTGCTTGTGGGAGCATCCCAGCCCATTGTCAGCATCATCAGTCGTCAGGCCTCCTTCCACTGCAATCGGCTCTTCCTCCTTCAGCTGTCGGTGTCTCCTATTCTTATACAAGGGCCTCTCTTTCTCCATCTTGGAGGGTGTGTTCTACCACCATTGATGTAAAGACCCTTGTGTGAGGTCTCATGCCTGTTCTACTCCTACGTGACTTATCTATGGTGTTTTGTTTGTGATTATGGCCTCTTTGTCTTGTACTGTTTCTCACGATGGATGGACACAAAGTCTTAGCAGCATATCTATCAAGTTGAATGGTAAATATTAGCTATTATAGTCTAAATCCTTTGAAGTGTTTCTTGGTGTTTCATCGAAAGATTCACCACATTGGTCATGATCATCCAAATGTGAAGGATCCCTTATATGATGATTGGTTTGCTTTCAATGTTGAAGGAATACCTTAAAGAGTACCTATATGCATGAAAAGAACATATCTCGTGTTGTCGAGATTTCTGAGCAGTTTTTAACCTCCAACAAGGAGATCTGTCAGTTTAGGAATTGTACACCTCTTTTCAAGTGTTATTGAATGAGTTGGAGGTGTATCACTCATTGGTTATTGATACTACCATGATAAGGGATCATCGTGAGGAACTGGATGTGGTCAAGTTTCTCTCTGCACTAAAATACGAGTTTACTTTTCCGATTCGTGAATAGATTCTTAGTAGTGATATTGTTCCTTCACTGTCTATAGTGTTTTTGCGTGTCTTGTGGATTTCCATTGGCACTCCCACTATTCACAGTGATTCCTATGCCTTAGTAAGCTCTTGGCATGGTCACAGTTCTAGTAAGGGAATACTAGAAAGTGTACGCATTGTAGTTAGACAAATCATATTGTTGAGAAATGCTAGGAGAAGTCTGAGAAACTTACTTAGGCTCAAAATGCTGCTACGATAGACAATACCCCAGAGGATATGGACACTACTGAGGTAGTCATTATGTCACCATCCATGTATGTTTGGTTCCTCTAGTTCCAAACTAGTCAGCCTTCTAACCCTACTTCTCATACTACCACAACCTTAAGAACTATAAACCATATGTCAGGTACTTGTGATCTTTTCCTTATCTCTATTGTAAATGGCGGTCAAGTACTCGTGATCTTTTCTTTGTCTCTATTGCAAATGGTGTTCAGTGTTCTGTTGGTGGTAAAGGGGTTGTTCCAGCATCTTCTCAATTATCTCTTGAAAATGTCCTTTATGTACTAGATTTTTCTCTTTCTATTAGTTCTATTAGTAAATCCCTACATTGTAAAGTAACCTTCTTTCCTTATCATTGGGTCTTTCAGGATTTGCAGACGGAAAAGAAGATTAGTTTGGGTTGTGAAGTTGGTTATGGTCTCTACTTGTTGGTTCGTAATAATATTCTTGTAGGCCTTCAATGTTCTGTTTCAAAGCATGAGTCATCACTAATATGTCACCATCATCTGGGTCATCCCTGTTTCAATAAGCTTCAACAAGTATTACCTTAGTTGTCGCTTGAGTCTTTTGATTGCGAGTCTTATCAGTTAGGAAAGTATCATTGTGCTTCTTATCTTCGTAACTTTGATGCATTCTAATATCTAGACCGGCTCATGTGTTTTCTATTTCTAGGTTTTGTTATTATATTGCGTTTGTTGATGCTCTTGGGCCTCATAGGTGTACTTGCTTAAAGATAGGGCACATGTGTCAAATGTAATCAAGTAATTTTTCAAAGAAATAAAAACCCAATTTTTTGCTTCTACTTGCTTTAGGTATCTTACACCAAACATCATGTCCATATACATCTCATGAGAAATGGGGTTAATTAGCGTAAACATCATCATATCCTTAATGATATCTACTCTCATGATTCAAATGAATGTCCTAAAATCTTTTTGATCTTATGTTGTTCTCACTACGTCTTATCTTATAAATAGGATGCCTTATGCTGTTCTTTTTGGAGAAATTCCTCTCCATCGTTTGTATCTTAATGTCACAATTTTTCATTTACCTCCACAGGTGTTTGGTTTGTATTTTGTTATGTACAAGATTTCACACTCGGACTTGACAAACTATTAGATCAATCAAGTATGTTTTTCTTGGGTAATTTTGAACTCAGAAAGGTTATACATGCTATAGTACATCACTTAAAAAATATTTTATTTCTGTTAATGTCACCTTTTTTGAGTGCACTCCCTTTTTTTAATGGTCTCTACTAGGGGTACAAATAAATACGGTATATTCATAAAATATCTATATTCGTATCCGTTTATGAGCGGATATGGATACGGATATGATTTTTTAGATTTAAGTGGATATAGATATGTCTTTTGAATTTTCAACGAATAAGGATAATTTACGAATATCCGTATACACACACATACACAATTTTTATATTTCAACATCTAACCATTAGATTACAAATCTAAATCGTTAAATATGATCAAAACTATTTAAAATGCTTGTATATAAAAAATCAAAATTTGAAATTCCTAAGTACTAAATTTAACAGTTACTTGTTATAGCTTATTATAGTTCATAAAGAACCATTGAATTTGTATATGAATAGATCTATATGTTATGAGTTTTTAAATGATGAGAATTTTGATGTGTACCTAATTTAAATGATGTATATTAAGATCTATAGATTATATTTTGGTTTTGAAACTTATAACTTAGAGATTTAGTGATTCTTGCTTTAAAATCGTTAAATTTGTACATGAATAAATACGTATATTAAGAGTTTTTAAATGATGTAGATTTTAACATGTATTTAATTTAAATGATATAGATTAAAATTTATGGATTACATTTTAATTTTGTCAAATTATTTATCTAGATTATCTGAATTATACTTTATTATTTATAATATTTTATTAACTTTAATTAACAAAATATGTTGTAAAATGTGTCAGTTTTTTATTAATCATTAATTAATTATACATCCATATAGTGAAATATTAAGATATGGATTCATAATTTTATCTCTTTTTGAAAAAGGTAATTCTAACTAACCATCATGTCTAATTTATTTGTTTTTCATATATATTAAATAACTTAAAATATATAAATATGTGATATTCTTGTTATTGGTTTGATTAATTATGTAACATGTATATTGTCATATCTGTTTTTATATCCTCTTTTATCCGTACTTGATACTCTTTTATCCGTTTCGTATCCATATCTGTTTTTTTTTAGGATATGGATATGTAATTTTCTTATCTGTAAGATATCTATATCTGTATTCGTATCTAGATTTCGAAAACGGATACGAATATGGTAACACCCATATTCATATTGTATTTGATCCGTTTGCACCTTTAATCTCTACCTATGCTTAACCTGTCTCTCCTATCAACCTAGAGTTGGGTGATACCACACCTTTTATTATTCCTCTTACTTCTTGCCCTCTACAAGTACATACTCGTCTCTATCAAGGAAAGCAGCTTCATCACCAATCGATGCTACTTCCACGCCTGTAAATCTACCTCCCATTGATTTTGGCATTTCCATTGTACTACGTCATAGTAAGCAGTTTATTACTATTCATCCTATTTCTCACTTTCTTTCTTATGATCATCTTTATCCTCGTTTTCGTTAATTTACTTTGTTTCCTTTGAATCTCTTTCGTAGAATTGCCTAGAGGCTTTACAAATTCTACATTGGAAAATTGTTATGGATGAAGAAGCCCAAGTCTTATAGTCCTGAGACACTTGGACATTGGTTCCTCGTCTTGATGACTCCACAGATGGGTATTTACTATCAAGAACCAGTTAGATAGCTCTATTGATAGATATAAAGCAAGACTGATAGCAAAAGAGTTCACATAGATATTAGATGTTATCTATGCATTGACATTTTCCCCTAGTGCTTGTCTTAATTCTATTAGAGTTCTTCTATCTCTTTCCATCAACAAAATCTAAGAACTTCATCAACTTGATGCTAAAAATACCTTTCTCTATGAAGACTTAAAGGAACAAGTCCTCATAGAGTAACCTACTAGGTATATTGTTCAAGGGAAGATAGTGTGTAAACTTAGAAAGACAATTTATGGTCTCAAACAGAGTTTCAGAGCAATTATGGGAGTTGATTTTCATCGATGTACAGTAAATCACTCTGTTTTTATCAAAAGGAGTGGTGGTGGTAGTGTCATTCTTGTTGTTTTTGTTAATGATATCCTTCTAACTGGTAGTGATACTAATGGCATTGCAAAGATTAAGGTACTTGAGTAGTTATTTTGCTGCCAAAAACATGGGCAGGCTAAGGTACTTCTTTGGCATTGACTTTGCCTATAGAATAAGGGAAATGGTGTTATTGCAAAAGAAGTATGTTCTTGACCTTCTTCAAAAACAGGTATGTTTGGATACAAACAAGAGCTACACCTATAAGTCCCAATCCAGAATGGGTTAATTCTTCTAAGCTTGTGGAGGATATAGGAAGATGCCGAAGGCTGATTGACAAGTTGATTTATCTCATAGTCACACACCCAGATATATCTTATGTAATTGGTCTTCTGAGCTCTAGGGAAAGGTTTGATGTATCAAATGCATAAGCATCTCAATATTGAGGTATATTCAGATTCCAGTTATGTAAGTGATAAAGAAGATAAGAAATCCACCTTTAGGTACTACACTTCTTATGTTAGGCTCAATCTTGTTCCATGGAGGAGTAAGAAACAGAATGTAGTTTCAGATCTAGTGTTGAGGCTAAATACAGATTTATGGCTCATACAGCTTGTGAGTTGGTATGGCTTAGATCTCTATCGATAGGGATGGGATGCACATTATACCTATGTTGATGCAATGTGATAATCAAACTGCAATCTTTATTGCAAACAATCTAACTTATGAACATACTAAGCACATTAAAGTAGACTATCATTATGAGAGAGACAATGTTATGAGTGGACTTATCTCTACTTTCTATACTGCTCCATTTGAGCAGATTGCTGATAGTTTTACCAAAAGATTGGGAACTAGTGTTTTTGAGTATTTATGTAATAAGCTGGGGAGTGTTAGTGTAGGTAAATAGATATCCATTTATCCTACCCGTTTATTTCTCTTTAAGTACATGTGTAGCCCCTTGTTCTTGGGCTAATGTAATAAAAAATCTTTCCATTAACAGATATATTGTTCATAGCTTTAGTATCGAGACAGAAGCATTTTTTCTTTAAGCCAATCTGATGATTTGGCAGGAAAAATTGAACTTGTGAGGATTTAGTAGATTAAATGACCTTTGAGATTCTTATTTTCAACTAAATTATGTTTTGGAAACTGTTTACATGATTGTCTCGATATACCTCAATGGAAACCCTAGATCCTAAATTCAATTCTCAATCTTTTCAAAATTAGGTGACAAGTTTACATGTTGAATGTCAAGGGAAAGATCTTTTAGACAGACTGAATCACTGAATTTTATTCACTATTCTATTCATCTTATAGCTCATGTTAGGTGAAACTGAAGTATAGAATCAGTAAGCTTCTTCTCTATATCTATTATATACTCATGTAAGAAGTCAATCCCAAAATCCCTATTGTATAACAGCTCTTTGAGGTTAAGCAACGGTAAAAGATTTAGCTGTTCTTGGGCTGAACTGTAAAGTTAAACCTTTGAAAAAAAAACTAATTCAGCTTTTCTAGTTTCCAAATTGAGCTTAATATATTAGTAATTGAAGCTTATTAAAAAAAAGAACAGTGATGTAAGAAGTTGTTCTTTTTGAAGGATTGAGAGGCTATGCTCATTTAGAAATGATAAGAATATAGGTTTTATGTTTTTATGATGAGATCATTTTTTAATTTTTACATAGGATGGTATGCAAATTTTGCCTTTGTCAATTTGTAAATTGCAGCCTTGTCTTGCTTCTTTGTGCTACTTGGTTGAGTTACAATCTAGTTCTAGGTCATGACACTGGTTAGGTAATGGGATTTCTGGCTACCATGAGAAACCCCTTCTGTTTATGAATTTGCTGTCTTGACCACAAACCATTATCTTAGTATGTAGTGTGGAACTCACCGCTGTAATTTGTCTCTGTGACAGGCAATTCCTCCTGTTACTCGTATGGCATTAGGACGGGCCACATGGGTAACTGTACTATGCAGAAAGCTGAGAGACTGGTGGCATTGGGTATGTAGGGCCAGTATTTGGTGTCAAAATTAGCTCCGCATATCTTGATTTTGAAAAGTTTCCTTAGAAAGTTAGCTAATGACAAATTGATAACCAGGTTGCAGAGGGTGATCTTCCAATTGTTGCATCACATGGGTGAGTTTTGGTACTTAAGACTATAGTACAAACATTCCTAAAAAGCAGTGCAAGTACAAATTGAATGAAATTTATTTGCTTCTAATGCTACTCGTTTAGGACGGAAATTGAAATATACAAGACACTTGAACCCGCAACCCGTGTGTTGATTCTGAAGGCACTCTGTGACATTCGGGTTGAGGTACTGTTTTTTTCTCAACTTGTTATAGTTTCATTTGTTTCACTGTTATGTTCCTTGTGCTAACATGAATTCTATTCTATGATGGAAATTTATAGTTGTTTGATCGAATATTACCTCGGTTTTGTGACTTGTTTTGAATCGACTACGAAACATACAAGAAGGAACTTGTAGTTATCAAGTATGAGTCTGTTGCCTGTTGGGTGGGGGCATATAGTATTGTACATCACAATCTTTTTTGGGTTATACTACTTTTAGGGCGCTTGCCCTTTTTCAGAGCAAAAAAAAAAGTGTTGTCTTTATATCGGTCGCTTTTTAAGCTGACATCTGACTGTCTTCTTTTCATTTCATTGAT
Source organism: Posidonia australis (assembly GCA_024699735.1). NCBI lineage: Eukaryota > Viridiplantae > Streptophyta > Magnoliopsida > Alismatales > Posidoniaceae > Posidonia > Posidonia australis. Next base: position 24,509 of record JAMKQA010000701.1, on the reverse strand, counting down.
TCATTTTTTTTTAAGTCAAATCTTTTCAGAGGCCACATAACTTTTTCATGCATAATTAGTGTCTAAGTCATAAGTCGCAATGAACATTAACAGGTATAAAAACACTGAATAAGAATAGGTATCCTAGGACTTTAAACCATTTTATGAAAGTAAAACTATTAAAATTATTTAAATTTCCATCTTCCTATCTTCTACATTTTTTAATTCCCATTTTTCTGCTCTTACCTATAGGAACTCTAACCTAGGATTGTTTCAAATTATTCTCATGCTGTTATGATGTTTGAGATAGAGGGTTAGCCTTGATGTAAAGGTAAGGTTTCTCCATTGGCAACGTGGAGGTCATGAGTGGAACACCAGGAAACAGTCTCTGTGTGTGGAGGCAAGCCTCTGTACTTACACTCCCTAGTGCCCCACATATTTGAGATTCTTGTGAACTGAGTTTGCCCTTTTTTCTTGTGATGTTTGTCAGTGACGGAATTTCCACCTTACACCAGAAAATGAAATGGACAGCATGCCCCTAAAAAGAATAATTATGCAACCATTTGTCACTCCATGTGGCATGGTGTATAATTATGGTAATGTGTAAGAGCCTTAGCCTAGCTTTGTATGGAAACTGATGTAGTTTATCTACCTGGCAAGTGGCACCTGATTTTTGTCTATTATTAATTTTATTACGTATTGTTTTTCAGTTATAAGATTTTTTAACTATATTTTGCTAGGCTTTTATAGATCATATATTTTATTATGATTTTAAATATTAACTTCAGCTTTTATTCTTGCAGCAAGATGATATCAGGAGCTATATTGACAATTCTGTGAAACATGGTATCCAGCTTTCAGCATTTCGGAGAGAGAGAATAGGGGGAGATTCATATGGAGTTTCATACTGGTAAGTTTTGTCATTTTATGACTGCAATCTCTCTAATTGATCTTTAGGCTTTGACAATGCTTCTCATCATTTCTATTTTTTCATTTGCACTTCATACTTTACAGCCGTTCTTCTTGTTATTTTGTTCTTTTTTATTAAAAAAAAAATACAAAAGCATTTATCGTGCTTTATTTGTGTCTGTTTGTTTCATACAGGTATGAAGACGATCCTATTATTGGACATCGATTATACCGGGAGAACAGACAAATTGAATCTAAAAAAATGAAAGGAAAGGGCATGCCATCTATTCCTCTGATATCCTGCCAATGGGAAACTGTTGCAACTAATTTAGATGAATTTCAAGAAGTTTCCGTAAGTTATATGTTTAGTACAGCTATTGTTTCCTCAAAAAAAAAGTTTGCCTGATGCTTTAATGTCTTGAGATACTTTATTTTACAACAGTTAATTTTTAATAAATTATCATTACATCACTTACACTTTTTTTAAAATACTGTTTAACAGAAACAGTAAATAGTAACTCTACCTGAAACTAACACTCTAACATCCATATATATCAATGGGATATCAATATAATAGCTCCAAATTATATTATGTATCCTAATGATAAAATAAATAATCGTTGATTGTGTCAAATGGATATTATTACATAGGAAGCTCAGTAAGGCCTCCATAAGTCATCATGAGTCTCTTCATTGAGGAGTCTATTTGATAGAAATCATCATAATATCATATTATTAATATTCTCTTAGCATCGGAAAAGATAGAAACTCATTTTTCATTTTTCAAAGATTTAAACCCATCTAACACAAACTGTCGATATCTTGGGAGCTTGGGTAATCTATGAGGTGATTGTGTTCTTGTGTGTTTTTCTTGAGCATCTGTCATTGGCAAACATCGATCAACTGTGGCACATTTCTTCTTGCTATATGATTGTGTATCTCCCTTTGGCATTTTAGCACAATATTTTACTTGGAAAGTCAATTTAGTACTCTTAAAACTTACATCTAGGCTAGTGCTTTCGATCATCATCTTCCAACTTCCATTTTACAATTACCACTGAATGGCAAAATGCAGAGTTGTCCACCTTGCCACATGTCTTACCCCTCTGACCCTCTCCATCCAGCAAAGTTTCAATGATGGCTTTTAGTGTACATAGAGAACCTTGGCAAAATATATTTTTATGTTCTTATCTTTGTCTATCAGTAAAAAATGATTAAACTGCAAGTGAATGTCTAGGATGAAAAACCGAAGAAGTTTTCTACTGATACTTGGGACATACCTTTTTGTTCCCTAGCAGTACCTCATTTCCAATTTTATTGTTTCATATTCTTTATCTTAATATACGTATAATACTGCATAAATGTGATTTACGATCCTCTTGTATTAGACAATGAGAATAAGAAAATGTATCAAAGTTTTGTCCTCTCATCTTTTGATGTTTTACTCTTGTCAGGATAAACTTTTTGCAAGTACCAATAGGACAGAAGTTTCACTTGGTAAAAAACTAAAGATTGACATTCTTCCAGAAGTTGAAAAAGTCCACAAGGTATGCAGCTTTTACCATGTGCAATCTTACACTATAGGTTAGAATGACTGGTGTTCTGCTTGGTTTTTAGTAAATATTGTATTGTTTCCGTAGAATTGAAGTTTATGATAATTGGCCTTTTCTATTGAAATATTTGTACAGAAAAGAGAGAGGTCACTGAAGAAGCAACATAGGCAAGCCCTCCTCCTTGATAACTTCTTGTCCGCAGATGGGCTCTCTACTGGACGCTCTCTACGTGATAGAAAACCGGTCACCTATACTTTTGGTATTGACCATCACATTTTTTAGAATCATGAACTCTGTTGATAGCCATATTAGGCAATATTCTACGTTGCTTGTTTACTAATTTTACTTCCTTTGATTCATACTGTTGAAGTCTTGACTTTCAGTTTCTTCCTTTCAACCTGTTATTCGTGCATTTAGTTCACAATTCATGTATTGCTGTATTGTCCTTTCTGTATGTACTTGTTTCTGACACAGACATGCACACACACAAATGCAGCCATGGGCGTGCACACATGTACTTGTTTCTGACACAGACATGCACACACACAAATGCAGCCATGGGCGTGCACACACACACACAGTTTTTGTTATATCCTAATTAGCCTAATGTAGGTAATCGTGCTAAATATATCTTAACATAGGTAACCATCTTAAAGATATCCTAATATGAGTAATCATCTGAAGACCTGACACTTTCTAGTTCAAAAAGTTATTGCTTCAGTAAGTCTATAGGAACTTAATCCTAAGTTGCATCAGCCTTTCTATCTGCTTGCTTTGAGGACCAAGATGGACTCTCCTCTACCCAATATCTTATTAGCTATATGATACTGACTTTTAAAAATTTAGTGGTTGTAAAACTATCAAATTGGTGAACACTTAATCTATCGATGTAGTTACTGCTAATCACCAGTCTTTTATGGTTACAAGAGTATTACTGCAACTACGTTATGATGCATAAATATCTTACATACTTCCAAACCGTATATTTGGAAAAACATATAACATGCTGCATGATTATGGTCGCACTACTCTAACAGGCACGTATGGTATTTTTATTATTATTAAATACTTCTAAAATACACTTTCATATTTCTTGATTTGCGATTAGACCATAGAAATGATACACCTTCGTGATTTGGGATTCCTTTATGACCCAAACAACTGGGGTAGTGGTTCTACCTTAATCACCCAACCCGACTAGATGTCAAATACTCAGCAATATATATCCAAATATGGAGGTTTATGTAGACATTATGTGCCCATTTATGTGTATTGGGTCCAATATGCAACCCACCACATACTTTACCTGCGTATCGTATGCCTTGTGGGTGTTAGGCATTGCTGAACAGAGTAGGAGGTATGGATGTTAGGAAGGGATGCTGAACACATGGTAAGTGGAGAGGCATGGTTCACATCCACACAATATTCTAATAGCTTAGTTTGTGAATTACGTAGAATAGACAGGCAGTCAAAGAAACCAATAGCTTGAGGAGCTTAAGGATCCTTGAGGGAATGTACCAGTTGATGGATGATGTCTTGGGTGGTGAAAACTCAAGCATCTGAAAAGCTTTAGAGGTCTTGAGACTGTTTAATTATTGCTCCCTAAATTGATCCTAGAGGCCAAGGTCACGTTCATGAGAGGAAGTTTTTTTACTATGAATTTCAATATAAGGTTATTAGAGAAATTTTCATTTGGAATCAATTTGGAAATAGGAAGAACAGGCAGCTATTTTTACATGATTTACACTCAACATGATAGACATCAAGGGAAGATAGCTAGTGTGGTTGGATAAAGCTAATAAAATTCTGGAAAGCTCTTTTGATCTGTTTTCCCACCATGGCTGGATAAAAAACTAATAAAATGCTGGTAAGTTGTTTTGATCTGTTTTCCTATGTAAGCATGTCCTTTACTTATAGGATCTTGTGTATATGATTTGTGTGATATGCTCACTGCTCAAAAAAGATTTGTGTGATATGCTCATCACATGTGATATTGATTCTGTTTCATAAAATGCTTCTTTAGTCATTTCTCTACTGTATGATACATTCTTACATGTAATATTTAATAGTGTTATTTTAAATCACACTGCAGATGATTTCGACCGCTCTATCAGTGAGGCTATAAAGATAACCAAGTATGCATTCAGGCTGTATTTCTGAAACTTTATACTTAAGAAAGTGCACATTTTCTGATTCTGTGCTAAGTTTTCTTCACCTACCTATCCATTTTTACTTGTTAGAAGAAGACAAGCTTCTCCAGAACAGCAGACTGCTAGAAAAGAGGCTGTTGCAAAGCCTGATATCATGTCTATTAATGGTAAATTGAACGGGCCATCACACATTCCCCAGCATTTCTCTTATGATACTCAGTCACCAAAGTTTGACGAATATGAGGAAACTGATGGAGAGGATAAATCTGGGGCTCTTGATCGCAGGTACATTTTGCTTCTAACTTTCTAAATAGTTTGTTGACCAATCTCTTAGAAATAGTTTATTCATTGATTGATTTGTCAAAAATAAATGTAGCAATAGACGGAGGAAAAGACCGCAGAGGTATTCAGAGAAGGACTTTGTGGAAGCTATTTCAGAAAATGAGGCAGATTTTGATAGTGATGATGACATAGTAGGAGAGGCAGTTTATGATGAGGAGTACCTAAGAAACCGTAAGCAAAGGAAGATGTCAAGTAGCTCTGAGGGGGACGAGGAGTATTCTTGGGAAGGGGAAAATGCTGAAGAAGAGGAAGAAGACGAAGCAGAAGATTCTTTGAGCATTAGTGAAGATTCAGATGAGTCTCACCAACATAAGAAGTTTCCAACTCGCAGTAGGCGCGGAACAAAGCTGAGATCGGTTGATGACCTTCAGACAGGTCCCAGACGAAGCAAAAGGTCAACTCGTCCACGCATAAATTACCGGCAGTATGAACTCTCTGACTCAGATGCTGACTCTACAAAACCAGAAAAGTTCAATGCATCTGATGGGCATTCAGATGCTAGTAATGATCCTGAACTTTCCGTGCCAAGCCAGGATTCCAGGGATGAGGATGGTATGGAGATGAAGGTTAATAATGTTGACCCAGATATTGTCACGAATGTTGATGAAGAACAGAAACATAACCAGTTAGTTGAGAAGGCAAACAACTCTTGTCAAGAAGGTGATGGTGCACGACAAAGACGGTACCTTGACCTTAATGAGCTTGCCCCAAGTGCAGGATTTGATGATGGACCTGCCCCCTCCATACATGGCAATGATGCGGATAATTTCTAGGTATGTTACCAAATGTTGCCTCTCCGTGGGTATATACAAATAATCCTAAATCCCAGTGCCTGATGAAGGTGTTTAATCGTTCCTTCGATTGCACCTATTCACAAGTTTTTTTCACAACGTATATGATCGATGTAATTTATTTAGTGACAAGAAGATGTGTGGATAGGTTAGTAGATACTTGTCATCAAAGAAATGCAATCTATTGCTGGGTTTTTCTGTAGGGCCCTTATTCATTAGATATCCTCTGCCCTACGAATCCAATGTACACGACTCACATTGTAATGCTGATTCAGAGTATAGTTCACCCTCCCGGGCAGAGGTATCAATTCTTGTTTTAGTTGAAATGATATCCATAATGGCTTTTCATCCTTTGAATCCAAGGTGATTGCTTGCTTTTGCTAAATGCAATGTCACAGGATTCGGTTCTTATGTGGTGGAATTACCCTTCTATTTCAATTAATTTATTTCAAAACCTTCGCACTGAGCCTGTTGGATGTATCTTTATGTTAGGGACCTTGGTATTTGTTTTTGAGATAACAAGAATCATGGGCAGACTCATAAATCGTTCTGGTGTTATGACTTATGAAAGTGAATAGAAACAAATATATACAGGAATAATCTGGAACCTAGACTTTGTTTGGGGTTTTGATGTCGGTAAACTGTTGTATCTTTCATGTAATGGTTATAAATGTACGGTAGTGTCAGATTTTTCAGTAGATTTATGGTTGGATCTTGATAACGGTGTTGGTTCTGTCCGGTGAGAGAGGGACTTACATTGGTCCTTTTGATTCTTAGTTTCATTAAATCAGCCTTCTTAGTGTGCATAAGAAAAAGACACACTCAAAGCAACCAAATAAATGAAATCAAGATAGTCATTGCTACAAAAGACAGGAAAAAACTTTGCAATGCTGTGTTGGTAAATACATTAGTATTCATTCTCGTCATAGGTACGTATAGCCCTTGTAGGTACATGTTGAGAATTTAGTATTGAGACTTTATTTCTCAGGAGAGTGGTAACATGAAGCTACTCGTATGGCATGAATATCATGGTATCTAATCCCTTGACGATACCAGACAGTAATGCCTTCCACGCTTGGAGAACGGAAGAACAATCGACATCCAAATGCTTTGTCTGCAGTATCTTTTCTAGAATTTACGGATGTAGTTGGACGACACACCATCAAGAAGAACTGCAGTACGAAACAGTTCAAGTATCTCAGACTGTCATACTAAATGCGTCATGACTACACATCCAAGTTTCCGAATTTAATCACGCGTTGGAAATCATTGTCGAGCCTTGCCAAGAACGTCCCAAGCAACTCAACGATGTCTCGCAGTAAATTCTGGCATCGATCGAAGCCCTTCACAATACCAACAAGTTTGTTTGAGAATCTGCCGGCGAGGAGAATTCTCGAGATATTGTTCCATGTAAACGCCTTCAAGCAAAGGGGCCTTCTCTAGCAAAAGTAGTATGAATCTCGTTTGAGGGTCTGATATCGGAGCACACGCCTTTAAGATCCTGAGGTGATTAAACGTGCAATCCACGTGTTGTTTTTCCTCCCATATCTTAACTACAGGAACGCCGAAGTTCGAGTCATGACACTGGAGTGAGATGAGAAAGTGAATCAGAGACATAAGAAAGCAAATGCCAATCACGAATACAAATAATTTAGGTTCCTATTAATAGTACGTTCACGGAGTGTTAATCCAATGCAGGAGAGCACTTTAAGCAAATCGAAAGCAGATTAAAAATAGATCAGCTGAAGCTGCATTTGGGGATATTAAGCACACACGAGAACAGGCCACTATCCAATCCTCTGTAAAGTTCCAGAATGGTTTAAGTTGTCACAAGAAAACAGATTAGAAGGATACTTGCTCCAATTCCTTTCCTGAAAGCTATCAATTCTTGAATGCCAGCATCTCTCAGTGCATGTATCCATGCTTCCAACTCTGAGAAGTCCTCCAAGCTAGAGACAGACTCCAACCTCCTAATCCTTCCACTATGAAGCAACAAAATTAACACAGTTCACAATACCAACAATCTTCTGATAGTGGGGTGTACCTGTGGTCGCAGGTAGAGGCACGGTGGGCATGGTTTAGAATGGAATTTGAAGTTCTTGGATGAACTTCCATCTATGTCTCCAAACCTTTGATGACATGCTTGTTCGACCGGCTTCCAATATCTACATATGAACAACAATGGATTCTATGACAATATGTGTTAGACAACGGTGTCTATGGATGATTCAAATTCATACTTGTCTTCACCAATTCGGAGTCAATATATAAATACAATTTCATCATAAAATCAGGAAACTCAATCCTATCCAAAGGGAAACTAAATCTTCCTATATTTAATACACAAGATTGGTCAACAAACCAGATTCCTAGAATTAATTACAGAATCAATCTAGAAATTACACCATATAGACAGCTCATGTCGACTCTTCTCCTCAACCTGGAGTATAGATATCTATCATGTCTAACTTGTCAATTATATCATGAAATACCTTTCTTGAAACTACTTATATCGGCTAACTAGCTTTCTGACTTGACAAATGGAAAGTGTATAATCTTTTGATCTAACTTCTCCTTAATGACATGACCGATCAACTTCAACATGCTTGGTGCAGTCTTCTTGTATCAGATTTTGTGCAATTTCAATAGCTACCATATTCAATCCCCAAATCTTTTAGAACACTCCTAATCCACAACAATTTGCATACACCGTGAGCCATACGATAGAATTCAGCTTCTGTACTCGATCTTACCACAACCTCCTACTTCTTGCTTTCCAAGTAACAGGATTAGCTTCCATGAAAGTAAAATAACCAGATGTGGATCGTCTAGTTGTTTGATCGCCTGCCCAATCAAAATCTGTGTATCCTTCAATGCTAAGAGACACCATTTTTTGAAAATAATTAATGTTTGCCTGGGGCACTTTTCAAGTATCTTAAGATTCAGTATACCACCTTCATGTGTTCTTCACTTGGTGTATGTATGAACTGACTTACAACGTTCATAGCGTAAGCTACATTCAGCCTCATGTGTGACAAATAAATTAATCTCCCAACCAAGTGCTGATAACGACCCTTGTCTATTGGAACTTGATCTGGAAAGATTCCAAGTTCATGATTCATTTCTATGGGCATTTCTGTTGGTTTGCAAGCAAGCATATTCCAGTTTCAGTCAAAAGTTCTAGCACATATTTCCATTATGAAAGGAAAATCCCTTCTTGTGATCTACCTATTTCAATTCCCAAAAAATATTTAAGTTGCCCCATATCCTTCAATTCGAATTTAGCAGCCAAATATTCCTGTAACAACTTCATTTCGCATGGGTTGTCTCCTATCAAGACCATATCATCAACATACACGATTAAAGTTGTTACCTTCCCTTCTTTGTGTTTTATAGACAAAGTATGGTTTGAGTTACTCTACTTATAACCAAATGCCTTCATTGTAGAAGAGAACCTCCCAAACCATGCTTAGGTGACTCTTTCAGCCAATACATTGATTTCTTCAATTTATGAACTTCTTTTCTACACAAAGAACCACATTGAACTTCTAGTGGCAGCTCCATGTAGACCTATTCCTTTAAATCTCCATTGAGAAAAGCATTTTTAATATCAAATTGTTGCAGAGAGGCCACTCTTAATTTGCAACTATATATATATATATATATATGAGAATGCAAATTGTATTAAGCAAGTAGAATTCTTTTGTAGAGCCTCCATTTTTTAGTTCATTGACTTTGTCCATTTTTTATTTGTCAATGCATCCTGCACATTACTAGGAATAAATACATTGGATAATTGATTAATAGTGAGTGCACATGATCCAGACACTCTATGGGTGGACGCATAATTAGTAATGGGTATTTAACATTGGCTTTAGGATCAGGTTCATATTGTTTCTTTGGGACACCCTTACTCGATCTTTGTGGATATCTTGAAGCTATATTTTCTACGGTAACATGGGTTTCATGAAACTCACTAGACATGGAATTCGAGATTACCCTGAGCAAGAACATTTTGGACATTCTAGGTTGATTCTTCAATTAATGGTGTAGACATAGGCAATTCTGCAGTCATTGGCGATTCTACTTCATTTTCGGACATTCTGGACAATAACTCAACTCTCAATTTCAGGAATACTGTCACAACTTTGTTGAACCTCTCCCAAAAACTTCATTCACTTCTTCTAACTCTAAAAACTCATCTCCTCTCCCACCATCTTGTAATACATTCTCATCACTAGAGCTCTCCCTCTAAAGAGAAGGTCCAGAGACTCCCTCTAAATAATAAGGTTCTCACTCAGGAAAAGAAGCATCTAAGGTAAGCAGCAGATTCCACAGCTTCTCCCCAATAGAATCAAGGCATGTTCATGCAAAAGAGAGAAGCACGAATCACCTCCATTAATTGTCTATTCTTCCTCTCTACCAATTCATTTTGTTGTGGGGTACAGGTGAAAGAAATCTGATGACGGATCCCATGTTGGCTCAGAAACTTGCCAAATGATGCATCTACAAACTCAATACTGTTGTCAGATTGTAGGACACAAATCTACTGTTAATGAGTGCCCTCCATTTTGTGAAATTCCTGAAATGTTGTATATACAATCATACATCACTCTTTTTGTGTAGAGACACCCAAGTCATTGTAGTACATTCATCAATAAATGTAATAAAGTAACAAGCTTTAGATATAGAAGGGATTTTCGCAGGACTCCAAACATCAGAATGTCTAACCACAAAAGGTTTTGAACCTTTATTCAAACTTGATAAATAACAAATACAATGGCTCTTAGCTAATTCACAAATGTCACAATGAAAATCCAAATCATTCAGAATTGAAGATGTGGCTTTAATTTGTTAAGATAACCAAAAGAAAGATGTCCTAATATTCAATGTCATAATCATATGGTTGCTCGAGCTTTATCTTTACTACTAGTTTGATATGCAAGGCTGAATTTTTGTCCCCCTTTTTCTGTTAACTCCAAGTAGAAGAGTTTACGAGATAGAATGTCCAGACAAACACAAAATAAGGGCCAAAAAGTTACCGTACAAGTAAGAGCGGAGGTAATTTGGCTACCAGACAAAAGGTTATATTCAAGGGATGGGACAATGAGGACTGTATCTAGTGTGAGAGCAATAGATAAGATGACTGTGTTGAATATAGATCTCAAAATATATACGAATATTACATATTAAAATATATTTTTTTAATATCTAATTACATTATATTCATCACAATATATATATATATATATATATATATATATATAATCAAGTACAGAAGTATATCTAAATTCTTGTAGAAATCATTGTTCTTATATCTCTGATCTAATCTTCCAAATCACAATGTTCCTCTTGTCTTATTCTATCTCAAGATAAAGGTGAGAAAGAAGGGACGCTAAACCTAAGATTTGAGGACCATAACCTTAATTTATAAAAAACTATAATATTACACATTTTCAATTCGATCCATCAACAAATGAAAAAATACCTTAATGATCTCTACACATATTAACCCACATCACTTAAAATACTAATTGGTTCAACCCAAAAACCAAATAGACCACTATAACGAGCCTAATCAGAAAATAATCTATTATACTTTAATTGATTTTATATTAACTCATATATATTGTTGGATTTAGCCCAACAATCTCTCACTTGAGTCACACATAAAATTAATAATTAAAGCATTAAAACTTTATAAGCAACTTCAAATGGCTTTTTTAACACAGACATCTTACAATTCTGTTTATAAATTGTACCAACATAGAATCAATGAAGTTTTCATTACTTTAGACGTAATTCAACTCACAATGGTCACAAATGCTAATACAATCGACGACATTGATCAAGTGTGGGTGTATAACATGGAATTTAGGCGAAGTGATCTAAATACGTCCATATCCAACTGGTTCAAACTTTAATAAGATCAACATAAATATCCAGAATATAAATAATCCAAAACCTCATTTCTACAGAAAACAACATCTATAGCATTAGAGCGTCCAAATACAAACTTCCACTAAATTGATACATCATCAAATGGTACAACACCTCTATGAGCACCATGCTCGTGAAAGACCATGGGTGGTACTCCTTTAGTAAGCGAATCCACCATCATGGAGTTTGTCCCAATATGCTCTATAGACAACTGACCATTCTGGATTCTTTCTTTCACAACCAACCGAAATGATTTGGTATGTCATTTTCTACGAATGCAGAAAACAACCCCTAGCCTCAAGCCCACGAAATCGTCTAAAATGGGACTAAAGGGTGGACCCCTAAAACATGCACCACAAAATCCAACTAAAACATATATTGTAGACCCTTGAGTCTACTCCAAATCCACACAAACAAAACCAAAATTCATTCATCACACAGGAAGATATTAATTCACAAACATAGAGGGGTCAAAAGAATCCAAACCACAACAACCACAATAAATCATCATAAATTCACAATAAATTCTAAGAATGTAAATTTACCTAGATTTCATACATTCCTATCGGTTTCTACCATTTTCATGTTTTCTACAACACAGAGGGTGAGGTGCGTACCTAAGAACGCACGCTGACGATCCACTCTGATCTCTGGCCAACTCCGGCAATCCCAGGCGTCCTCGGCCACTCCATGACCTCAGGGACACCGCACCAAAGCTCCTCGCACCGCCACGCGCCGCCTCAAGTCACCGCCGTCCTCTACTTGTTCGCAGCACCATCGACGAAAGCAAACAAGGGAGAGAGAAGGGTGAGGGAAGGAGAGACGGAAGAGGGGAGAGTGTGAGTGGGTGAGGAAAGGAGAGGGGTGGAGAGGGAAGAGGTGAGGTGGGGAAGGGCGCTGGTGATCGCGAGGAAGAGGAAGGGTGGAGGAAACGTGAGGAGAAAGGAGGAGAAGGAGGGTGTGGTGGGTTTGTTGCTTGGCTCACATCCTTAAATAGCCACGCCACTGGGAAGGTATGCACACGGCCAACCAGACATCCATGCATGCCTGCAACAACCAGCAGAACCACATGCCTCAACCACTCGCTCCTAGCATGAGGCCAGCTGCAAGCCTCACCAACCGGTCCACTAACGCAAGCCCCACACAAATCCACACACGAGCACACAAGCACAGTGCCACACACACAGTGCCAACCACATGGGGACAAGCACAAGAACACTCCAAACAAAAGCCGACCCATGAGACCTAAGTCCAAAATCACACAAACGGGCCTCGAAGCAGTAACACCCGTTTAAGGATAAATTCATTAAAAATGTAATGAATTACAAAATGAATTTACGAGTGTTACACTTCTTACAATTCTCTATTAAGAAATGCAGTCTTAACATCTATTTAATGTAATTCTAAATCTAAGTGTATTACAATTGATAGTATTATTTTAATAGTTGTAAACTTTGCTAATGGAAAATATGTTTCCTATAAGTCAATTCCTTCCTTGTGTGTATAACATTTAGCCACCAATTGAGCCTTAAACTAGTCAATTGACCTATCTACCCTCAGTTTCTTCTTGGATACTCAGTTGCACCTATTAGTCTTTCTTTCCTCTAGTAAATCATACAATTCCTAAACATTATTCCTTTTCATGGAATCAATTTCATCATTTATGGTTTTAAGTCACAAATCTTTCTCTTGTGATTTAATCACATTACTATATGTATTAGGTTCCCTATGATTTTTCTAATCTATATTTGTTAGGAAATATGATAACTCACAAGAGTACAAATGGTAATTATTCATCCATAAAAGCTCAATTTTCATTCTTTTATTGCTAGAAATATCAAGTAGGTCATTTACATGCTCATCAATATTTTCCATATTTGGTCAGTCATTCTCCACTATTTTCATGAGATTCATTTGTATTTTCTATGTTTGGTTGATCCTCAATTTTTAGATCATTTTTTTGAATACCAATAAAATAATCGTCTCCATTACAGATAATGGTTCATCATTATCTTGAATATTTTCTTTTTTCTCTAGATTTTCTAGAAATGTAGCATCTTTATACTCAATAATTCCTTTTTCCTTATGAAAAATCTATATCCTAAAGATTTATCACAATATCCTATAAATCTACATTTTAATGTTCCAAAATCTAATTTGTCCCTGAGTTGACTTGAAATGAGTACATGGGCTATTGAACTCCATTTCTTTAGATAATTGATATTAGGTTTTCTTCCATTCCACAACTCATAAGAGGTTCCTCTGATAAATTTAGTGAGTATTCTATTCAAAGTATAATTTACTGTAAGTAATGCTTCTGCCCAAAATTTCTTTGGGAGGCATGAATGTGATAATATGCATTTGACAGAATTCATTAGAGTTCTGTTTTTCTGTTTTGCCACATCATTTTGTTGTGGTGTATATGGCATAGCAATATGTCTCTTTATTCCATGCTTTTGACAATTTGATTCAAATTCCTTTGAATTGTATTCCCTACCTCTGTAAGATCTTAATATTTTAATACTTCTTCCAAGTTGCTTCTCCACTTCTACTTTATACTTCATAAAGTAACTCAACACCTCTGTTTTATGTGAGAATAAGTAAACATATGTATATCTAAAATAATCATCTATGAATGTTACAAAATATTCTTTATTATTGTATGTTTTCACACTAAGTAGACCAGATACATCTGAATGTACCAAGGTTAATAATTTATTTTCCCTATATCTAACATCAAATGATTTCTTAGTCATTTTTCCAATTAAGCAATGTTGATATGAGGTTAATTCCACCTTGTTAATATTGGGAGAAGGTCTATTTTTATCATTTGTTCCGTTTTAGATTTTCCAAGATGAACTAATCTAGCATGCCAAAGATCACAATCTGATAATAAGCACAGAGAATAATCAGAAATGCTATCTGAATTATTTATTTCATTATTTATTACAGAAATATAAAACAAATATTGTTCTAGGACAAACACTCCCATGACAAAACTTTCTTAGCTTTTCGAATAGATACACGCTTATTATAAAAGTGAACTTCCAAGCCATTCTTAATGAGTGTAGGTACAGAAATGAGATTGCACCTTTATGCCAGATGTATAGAAGACATCTTTCAAGATCATGATGTTGTCTCCTTGTAGACACCCCGATTTTGAAGTCACTTGGTAGCAGACTCCTACGGATGATGCTCTGGTTGCGACCACCAAAACCCTAGCCCACTTGAGCCCACACTAGCCCACTCTAACCCAATTAAACTAAAATCAAACAAAACACATTTAAGTCTATTTAAAATCCACTTAAAATCCAATAAAAACCCTAATTAAATAAAATCCAATTAAATCGACTTAAAATCCAATTAAACAAACAAAAAACATAATTCAAGTCTAAATCAAATTAAATCACTTAAAATCCAATTAATAAAACAAAACACTAATTCAAGTCAAAATCAAATTAAATTCATTTAAAATCCAAGTAATTAAGTGAAAATCCTAATTAAAGTCAAAATCCACTAAAAACCCTAATTAAAGTCAAAATCCATTAAAAACCCTAACTAATTAAAATCCAAAAACCCTAAATAAACACAAAAACCCTAAATAAACCAATAAACCCTGATTAAAATTCAAAACCATAATTTCAAACCAATTAATTAAACCCTAAGTCCTAAAATTAAAAATCAAATTTAAATCACAAAACCCTAATTAAAAACTTAAAATCAAAAATCCTGAAATCCATGAAAATCCCAAAATAAAATAAAAAACCTAAAATAATTAAAACCCTAATTTAAAACCATTAATTAAACTTTAACCATAAATTTAATTAAAATCATAAAACATTAGTAAAAAGCCTAAATTAAAATTCAAAACCTTAATTTTAAAAAAACTTAAAATAAAAAAACCCTAAAATCCATGAAAATCCCAAAAATAAACTAATTAAACCCTAAGTTACAAAATCAGAGATTAAATTAAACCCACAAAACCCAATTAAAAACCTAAAATTCAAAACCCTAAAAAACTTTAAAAATTCCAAAATAAAAACAAAAGAAAAACCAAAACAAAAAAGTCAAAACCCTAGTCCATTAAGCCCAATACTATGTAATTCAAAAATGCAATTTCAAACCTTATAAAAGTTAAAAATAATTCCAACGACCACTGATTTTCCAGCGAGGACTCCGGCGACGTCCCACAAGCCTCGGAGCAAATCTCAGACCCCCGAGATCTCCAGTCAACTTCCTCCGACCCACTCGCGTGATCCTACAGCGCCTAGTGGCTGAGGAGGAGGATCCACGGCGGAGGAAGGCCCTGTTGGAGCTTAAAAGCTGGCCACCGTCGACGAACCCAGGATCTTCCAATCTGCATCCACGAGCTTCCCTTCCAAAAGCCAAAAAGCCTTCCTCCCTTGAGACCTTACTGCCCAGGAGAGCAACCTCGATCTTCCTGAGCGATCCCCACCATCCTTTGCATCCTAGAGCACCCAGCCAGAGCATCGTCGAAGAATCCAAGCATTGTCATCGAGTCGCCGGAGAGGACACTCCTCGCGTCAGGTAACTTCTTTCCCTCTTATCTTCACTCTCTAGCATGCCCCTTTAGTTGCCCTTGGGTTCCCTGAACCAGCCACGGTGGAGTAGCGCCTCCTGCCCGCCGTCGTGTCGCTTTCGGTGGTGGGTTCACCAGCACTGGCGAGACTCTGAGCCTCCTGACCTCAGGTGAGGCCCCCGCGGGCCTCTCCTTCCTTTCCCCATCGTCTTCCTCCTCCCTAGACTCCTCCCACTCTAGAGAGACCCCCCAGAGATTCCCTGTTGTCGCCGCTGCTCTGTCCTCGCCGCCGCAGCGTCTCCGTTCGCCGTCGAGGGCACACCTGAGTACTCCAGACGCTCCTGCTCCGCGCCTTCACTCCAGGAAGTGACGCCACGCCTTCGTGAGCACCCTCGTGCCGCTACGCCGCTGCCCAGACCACCGCAACGCCCCAACGACCTCCGCCATGCCTGTCGTCGGAGTCAGAGGTGGGAGGAGCCCTCCGGACCTCCCCGGGCCTCACTGACGCTCCTCTCAACCTCGTCGTGATTCCTTGGCGCTTCCCCAACTCGTGTTGCGCCGCTCCAGCCTCCAGGACACCGTCGTGCCGCGTCGTCGTCTTCCCCGTCACCGATCAAAGGTCCTCGCCGAAGCGCGAGGTGGGGGGAGGCCTCAGGCCTCCCCAGCCTTGCCTAACCTCCTGGAGATGATCGTCGTGACTCCACGAAGCTTCCTCAGCCGCCGCACGCCCGCCCCCCTCCGTCACTGGATAGCCACTGATGCATCGTCGGAGAGATTGCTGGAGGGAGAACGCCAGCGATCCTCCGGTGATCTTCCAAGGAGACCTATTTGGGCCCAAGCCCTTTAGTTTAGGTTTATTTTTATTAGATCCTTAGTTTATTACATTTAAATCCTTTTTTATTGCATCTAGGTCCAAACATTTGCATTCTAGTCCCTGTAGTTCTAAAATACATTTAGTTCTTTTATTTTATCTGTAAATTTTGCATATGCCCCCTACTTGTTTCCTTTTTTTATTCTTAACATATTCCTACATGTTTTTATCACATCTAGGTCTCTAGAGCCATGATTTCTTTACATTTCAGTCCTGAATATTTGCATTTAGCCCCTGAAGCTTTTTAAAATAAGTTTTCTTTATGAAATTTGCATTCTAGACGCTAAGGATTCTAAAAAACACATTGATCATCATTGAAATTGAGTTTTTCATCACATTTAAGTCCTGAACATTTGCATTTAGCTCCTGAAGTTTTTTAAAATGAATTCTCTCTAAGAAATTTGCAATCTGAGTCCTAAAATATTTAAAAATCACACTGTCTATCATTAAAATTGAATTTTCTTTACATTTTGGTCCTGAAAATTTACATTTAGCCCCTAGAACTTTAAAAAATGAGTTTTCTTTGTGCATTTTGCATCCTAGACCTTAGAAAAGTTCATAATTGCACTGACCAGTATAAAAGCCTCATTTTTGTCAAATTCAGGTCCTAAAATTTTGCATAAAAGTCCCTAGATTCACATCAAACCATTCCTAAACACATACAATTTGCATATAGGCCCTTAGATTATTTCTAAATCCATCATTTAAGGTTTTAAATGCTTTCTTGCATATTTTGGAATATTTTTCACTCGTTGCATTCCATATTTTGCATTTAATCACAGATTCCATTTAAAAATCATGTTGTCACTAAGATTCGATCTTTAGTCTCACATTTTAGTCACATTTGTAGTTATGTGTGAATTTTACACTTTAGACCCTGAACTTTCAGGAAATTACTCTAGTGCAATTTTCACATCTCAGTGCCACATTGATATTGGACCCATTATCTGCATGTTAGAGTAGAAGTCATGAACATATTTTTCACCTAGATTCTCACTCCTTTTGTAAATTTTGCATTTTCACCCTTATGCTTGTCCTTCATTATGTTTACATCATTTTGTTGTTTTTCTTCTCCTTGTTTTCTTGCAAATAACATCTTATGGAAATTTGACACACATTTTAACACAATTTAGACAATGCATCACTCCCATGCTAGCATGTATCATATCTGGCCAGGAAAATGACCAAATTGCCCCTATGCCTCCAATTCATGAGCTTGCATATCAATTTTTGCACTCAGTCTTACATAGTCCTTGTCTAAGCCCTTCTTTAGCATCTCTACACATATAGGCACTTATCTATACATTTCATATCATTTCTCCTCACATTTGTATCCCTATTTAGCGAGCCAGCATCTCATGCCTTTTCTTTCGTGGATTTCTTTCTCCACTTTGCGTTCAAAGTTTCTTATCTGATATTCGACTTGATTTACTTTAATCCTATATTTTAGATTTTTGATTTGATTTGGATTTCATCGCCCGAGGGCATACATTAATTGATCGAAAGGCCCACATTGGCCCATTTGCAGATTATTTCCCTCCTTTGCTTGTCACAACTTTTTCAATGATTCGAAGGACTTGGGTTGACTCCACTTTTTATCCTTTTGACATCAATATGGTCTTCAGAGGCGTTCTTTACAAAAACCTCGTCATTTCATGTGATTTTCTTTGTCCTGTCATATTTTGCGATTTCGTCAATTCATGTGGATTTCCTCGCAATTTTCGCACATCATCTTGTACATTCATCCAATTTTGTCATGGCATACATATTAGCATGATTAGAGCATGATCTAGGCTTAGCAAACCTTCATTCAACCGTAGCAAGCGATTTAGGCTAGAAAGACCGAGTTTCTCGGACATACGAGGGTGCCTAACACCTTCCTCGTGCGTAATAGGAATCCTAACCCATCCTATGGTTAGCAGACATCTGGTCTTTACATCTGCATTTCATGCATTCAATCTCTTGTGGTTTTCCTCGTCTTTCACTTAAAAGACTAGGTGGCGACTCCTCTTTTCTTTTTCTTATATTTTGCTCCTTCGCCATCTTGGCATGACTGTGATCCCTTCCCTCTGGCGCGACTCCGCGTTGGATCCCCGAGTCGGCATGGTCACACTCCTAAATCCAAGCTATAAGAGCCAACGCCTTCCACATCCAGATATATGTTATTTTCCATGTAGACGTGTTGCTTATCAATTTTGAATTCCTTAAATGATTCTAGCCCTTTCTTTGTTTTCGCATTGTGATGGGTAGCATCAAAATCAATCCACCAATCATTTAAATTTAGTGTAACAACGTTATTGCATTCTACTGCGCCAATGAAAACTCTCTAGTTGCTTTTCTGTTTCGATGCCTTGCCTTTATTTCTATTCTTATTTGGACAATTTGCTCTAAAGTGGCCAAAACGACCACACCATTGCACAAAATTAGCTAGTCATGATGCACAAAATTAGCTAGTCATGATCCACACCATTGCCTTTATTTCCATCCTTTAGTTTTTGAACTACGTCCTATTTGATCCAATCCTTTTGTTCTAGTCTTTGTCATTCCTAGGCTTTTGATGCACAAAATTAGCTTTTTCTAGATTTAACTCTTCCTTCCAATAGTTAGTCATGATCTCTTACTCAATTCCCAACATTGCTGGTAGTTTTGAGAGTTGAAGAGATGAAATAGATCTCATTGTTGTGGTCACCATATTAAAACTATTTGGCAAACTATTAAGTATAGTTGTCGTTTGTAGTTTTTTAAAATAGGAGTTCCAACAATAGATAAATCTTTTACCATAACAATCATGTTGTTCACATGTTCCACGACACTTTATCCCTCTTGCATATTGCAAGAGTTATATTTCTGAAGGAGTTAAGTATTTATTTCAGTAGTTTTATCATACTTCTCCTTTAGAGTATTCCATAATTTTTGTGAAGTGTCATAAGTCTCAAAAAAAATTATGAAACTACCTTCCATGAACATAAACATGAGGCTACTTACTCTTTTGTCATCAATTTGTCATTTCTTCTATTTCTTGACTTCTACTTCAGAGGCATTATTGTCAAGTTCTAGAAGATTAGATTCAATGACATATTCCAGATTATCATAAATTATAGCATATTTTATTTTCCGATGCCACATTTCATAATTTACTACATTCAATTTCTCAATCTGTGTCAATTCAATGGTAATTAATTTGCTAGCAGCTTTTTGAGTAAATCTAGAGAAAATAATTTTCTAATTTTAGGAATTTATCTTAAACAATATTTAACTAGATTGATTAAATCTATATATAAATGTGTCAAAAATTATGTATAACTAGGATAAAACAGATATTAACTTAAATGATGCAGTGATAAATTAACAATAAGAATAAAAAACTGATTTTTAATCAAATACCTAATTTCCCTTTTTTAATCAAATAATATAGGAATCAACTATTGAGAACAAAACTAATATGAAACGACAATCAATATAAAACAGAATCAAAACACATATATAATCAAATAACGTGTACCTATTTTTTATTTTATTTTATTTATTATTTTTTTAACTAACATGAAACAAATCCCCAAATAAAAACGAATTAGTAGAATAAAGCCAATGGATGAGAACAAATATTAATTAATTAACTAAATGGATTTAATCTTCCAAGTCCAATAATGCAGTAATTAACTAAATCCTATCACTATTTGTGGTTAAGCATGCATCAAGTTAAATTTATTTAAAATAACAGTAAAATAAAACAAAGACAAATCGATCAGAGCCCTTCTTTTACGCTTGATCTTTTTCCTTCTTCTAACTCTTCTTCTTCCACTCATGCCACCAAGGATTGGATCGAGATCAAGGGTGCACGGCTCCAAAAGAGGAGATCAAAGGAGGTAGATCGGAGGAAGGGGCCGGATTTAGGGGCGAAGAGAGGGACTGAATGCTGGAGCTGTTGATAGACTTGAGGATGTCATAGTGGATCGGGTGGCCGATAGCCGAATCAGAGGCCATAGAGAGGCGATGAGATGCGAAGGAGCCTTGATTGGGATTTACAGTGGATCGTCCGATGATGGGGGTTTGTTGTGGATTTTCTAGGATCGACTGGTCCGCCCCAAAATTTATAAGGCCAACAGCCAGAAAAGAAAGTGATCGGAATTGTGTGATTGACCGAAAATGATAAGAAATCTGGCTTTGATACCAGTCTTGATGATTTTTGATCTTGTGAAGATTAAGACTTCGAGATTATAAGTATTCTAGATTTGCTCATTATACAATCTTCCAATTAGAATCAAATCTAATTTATAGAGGAGGCATTTCTTCCTCATAATTCTTCCACCCTAATCCACCTTTATTGATCAAGGGAGAAATTTTCTGTAACGCCTGTGGTCTTCTTGACCACATTTACTAACAATAGATTTGTAGGACTTGTAAAATTAATATATATAGATATTATAGACACTTTGCAAGAACAGAGTTGACATAGAAGAAGAACATGGCTTACACTAACCAATTCAAAGATTGAATGCACATTTCAATTCTACATGTGTCTACACAAAGATTTCTAGTAAGTGCTTGTTACTCTTATTGGGTTGACTTTATTGCTACTAAAATTTCGAGGATGTGTAGAATAGTCGTCCTATACTAATAAGAGGAGAGGGAATACCTCAAAATGATGCAAATCTTATTTGTTATTGGTAATAACAAATAAATATGGATAGTGCAACATGGAAGTGATTGATTTACCATGTTTCTAAGTTAGATATTTTGAGATATTCTTATATTCAATTTGTTTGAGTTATGAATTTGAAGAATTAGCTAAAAAATTGTTAAAATTATTTTGTTTTAGATTTAAATTTTAATTTATATGCATCATCATCCCATTGTTTTAAATTTCAATTGTTAAAACTAATCCACTTTTCTAAGTCAACAATTTTTCACCTTTGGATGTGTAATCTAATGGTCCTAATTATTACCCAACTTCTAAGAGTAAATTCTGATTTTGCTAAAATCGTTTTTATAGACCAACTGATCTTTGTGGACTCTCAACGGCTTAACTCATCCTTTTTCTTTGTTCGTTGTCATTCATCAATTTTTAGCTAATTTTGACCTTCTATTTCATAGCTTCGTTCTCTTTATACTAAAAGATAGTATATTTTACACATAATTACAAAACAATAACTTATATAGATCAAAAGTCTATCGACTCTCCCACAACCTAATTTATCCATGATATTTTTTTATTATAAGTTGCTGAACTTTTACCCTTGACGTTTATTTGTGAACTTTAGGGCCTAATATCTTTGGGCCTATATTTTCGTCTCTGGTACCTTCTTTCTCCTGGCCCAGCTCGTTGGTTCAGCCTACCAGGAGGTTTGGGGAATCAGGTGATGCATTAATGGCTGTTTGCAATGAGGCTCCAGTAAAGCCAATTCTTATCTTCACAAGAAAGAAGAGTAATTCCTACAAGTATCTCCAAGGAAAGGAAGGAGATGTTCACAAATGATAGACATTAATGCATCATTGCATTAGCTATTGCAGAAATACTAGTATAACTCAGCTATAAAAAGGTTCATCAAAAGTGTGAGAGGAAACACCCACTAACCATTACAGAAATACTAGTAATGACGATTTGCTTCCTAGACCCTCGACAGCCGCCTTTGAACATCTTAATCACAACCTCCTCATCTTACATATTCCCATCAACTAGCCATGTGATAAACTCAGCTTCGCATTCAAGCTGTAAAAGCCATACACAACAAACACAACACTTCAAAGCATTGTCTGATTCCAGCCACCAAATTACTACCTGACTAATTGGCAAACCCCTGCTAAAACAATCCAATTAAAGCAGGCAAGATTAGTACATACATGCAAAATCTGCATAAATAACTCATTAATCATTATGAAGAACATTTTTCAGTAAAATGATGCTAGTAGAAACATCAAAGAGATAAGGAAGCATTTTCATATCTGGAATTAATTTTGTACAACCATTAGTACAGCTGGATTTGTTCTCATTCTCAAATACAAAAAGAATCATGATTCCAGAATCCGACATCCACCAGAATGGCATGCACTAGACTAGGGCCTCAAAAAGGTTACAAGCAAATTGTAGCAGCAGCTAGGAATAAGTAGAACAAAAACAACACTTTTTTCTGCAAGTGGTCTGACCAGCCAGGGGATGAAGAGGCTGCTGGCATTGGGCTGCCGGCTACTTGTACGTTTTCAATAGGACAACTGTAGTTGCAACGACTTGGACGAACAATTCTATATACTCCCTTCTTTGCCAAAACAAAGACATCCTTATTGTTGTCCTCACCAAATGAGAATATGAATCCCAATGAAGGTGCAGAACTGCCTGCAACAGACTCACATGGAATTGGTGAATCGATCGCACAGCTGAAGGGAATTAAGGTGCTGCTGTAGTTTCCACTGTTTTCTGGGCTTTCCGTACCTGCCCACATATGAGTTGCATACAAGTCTGCATACAAGTACCTGAAATTCGTGCATGCGATAAGGTAAGAAGGAAGTTAAGTACACTAATTTAGACGTTACACTCTTGCAAGCCGCTCACCTTCCAAACATGCATGGATCAGTCTGGGACCTATACACATAACCACCAGTTATTGATGCAGACCTCGCAATACTGCCATCTATGACAGAATGATTGTATCCCATCACAGGGAAAATGGCGTTCAGGGAGGCAAGGGTGGTGTTTCCATCCAGAGGCAAAGAGGAATTGAATAGAACAGGACCTTCGTAAACACGCCATCCATAGTTTCCGCCTTTTGAGATCAAATCTACTTCCTCGTATGAATTCTAGAATCCCAAGTATTTGTAAGCGTCTAAATAGAAGAAAGTTTAGCCTATGCATTTGCAGATAATAATTTATCAAAACAAAGTAACTTGACACTTGAGAGTTAAGATACTTTCAAAAAATCCAACAAAGTACAACAGAGAAATCAGATACTATATAATTGGAAAATGACTGTTTTCCTTTGTGATATTCAGTTCTATGAATTGTCACACTGACAGGATTCAATGAAGTATTAATACTAGTCTCAGATGTGTCAAGGATAATTGACAATCGTGTTTCATATAAGAATATAAAGCATAAACAAGGTCTTAGGAACCTGATTAGTCTTTGAATCTTTTCCAAATTTAATAAACATCTATTTCTAAATGTTCAGAGTTATTTATTTGCAAATTGTGATACAATCAACTCAGCCTACTGATGGTAGATTTTGTATGTCATTAAATGACATATAATTATAAACATTTGTGTGAATATAATTCTAAGATTTAGTCTAATCACAATGCCAAGATCATTTAATAAAGATATAGTAGGATGACTAATGATTTCAGCATAAATAAACAACAAGAAGGCAACATAAGTGACGCTACTTTCAGATAAAAGCTTTAAAATCTTCAAAAGAAACTGATGAAAGTGATACTACAAGG
>JAMKQA010000700.1:0-23147 GCA_024699735.1 Posidonia australis | reverse complement strand
TCTTTCTCCTTCCTGGAGAACCTCAGATTGCTTTGAGAGAGAGAGCTTTTGAGCACTTGGATCTTTGCTCTTGCTTGCCTTGAATGAATGTTGGAGCACTTGGAGCTTAAAGCAAAGCTTTGATCGAATATTACAACTCACTTGAATCATTCAATAGAATATAGCACAATGAAGGAATGGGTGAGTTTAGAGCTACATATGGACCTCTATTTATAATGATACAAGTTTGCCTAATTGGGTATAACGACTAGTAAATCTGCAATTTACTGACAGAAGATTCGGTATGCCGAAATTGACCGGTCGACCGAAATCTACAACGGTCGGGACAAATCGGTATGCCGGAAGATTTTCGGTCTGCCGAAAAATCATTTGCTCCTTAGGTCCTTGAATCTTTGGTGTGCCGTTTGATCTGCCAAAAATCCCTGAAACGGTATGTCGAAAATAATCGGTCGACCGTTTTTCTGGTAGCTTTAATTCCTTTGAATTTCGGTGCTCCGATTGATGTACCGATATACCCTGATTCGGTATACCGAAATAATTCGGTATGCCGATTTGCATATAAGCTACAACCAGCTTCTAACTTTGCATATCAGTCCATTCACATTAAGACAATGCATAAATGAATATTATATCTTTGTAAATGATTTTCATATTCAATACTAGAGTATTTCATAGTTTCTTAAGTGATTATTAATAATTAATCACATGTCATTTGTTATCATCAAAATGTACTTATAGATTTTTTCAACAGTTGAAACCAGAGATTGCTAGAGGAATAGCAAAGGAAGAGTGGTCAAAGGAGAGGGTGTTCTCGAGGATGAGTGGGCATTCTTGAGGAGGAGTGGTAGGAGGAAGCAACTATCGACCATTTTGAACAACTAAAAAACCTTCTTTACATATGATTTTATGTAAGTTTGAATATAATGTTGAAACTAACATATGATTTGGGATTAGTTGTTCGGTTCGATTCGAGGTCAAACGACAGATGTATGTTCAAGTATAATAATGAGTTATGTAGATATAAGATTGGTTGTCTGACATGGTTCGTGGTTGAACATCATTAATGTCCATATATACTTGAATATAGTATTGAGGCTAACATATTATTGTTTGATTGGTCGTTTAGTTAATTCAAGGTTGAACGACTCATATGGACATATTTTTCATGTGTGTTCGAATATAATATTGAACATGTATGTTCAAATATAATGTTGAGATTAATATTATTTTTAAGTGTGCTTGAATATGATGTTGAACATATACGCTCGAATATAATATCGAGGTTAACATATTGTCTGCAAGCGTGTTTGAATATGACGTTGAACATGTATAATCAAATATAACGTTAATGAAAATACGTGATCTATTACAAAAGTGATTGTGATATCAAATATGTGTATGATTAAATATAATATTGATAAAAATATGTGATCTAACATTATCCAATAATATGGATGATGTTGGATTAGCCACCTGATCTGGTTCGAGGGGAGAATCTTGAGGCGATCATCTTGAAGACCGAACAAACATTGTGTTTTGGACAATTGACCAAACATATCATGCCACAGCATCTTCGACGAATGACCCACGTATGATGTGGGATTTGTCGCTCGACCCAATTCGAAGACAAGAACACCTTTGATTTTTATGAATGTTCAAAATTAGTGTTGAAATTATCATGTAGTAAACATACATAATTTTAAGGAAAATGTTAAATTAAACACATATTATTGAAATGACGATAGGACACATACTCAAATGTGAAATCATATATAATGGCAATCTAATTATGAGATCAAACATGACTTAATTGGATTAATGTTAATATAAATTTAGTTTATGATATCATATTCTTTCCCCTATTGTATGTCAAAGAATGATGTATTTGAGTAGGATATTAAAAGAATAAGGTGTTGGAGTTCACTCGATTGCTCGATCGATCGACTTGGTGATCGAGCAAGAGAGAATCAGATCCAAACGGACATTGCACCCGAAGATGATCGCTGACCCTTGAGACGATTGACTGAGCGAGTCCTGTCACGATATCTCCGATGAACAACCCCATGTATGATGTGGAATTAGTTGTCTAGTCCAATTTGAGGTTGTATGACGCATAACATAACAATACTAGGGGCAAATGAGCGTCAAGCATAATCACACATGATTTTCATGTATATTTGAATACAATGTCGATGAAAAGTACATATAATAATGTGTCAAACACATAAATTTGTATTATTGAATATAATATCGAATAATATATTATATAGAGTTATATATAAGGTCAATATGAAGTATATGAATTATGTATTGTACATATGGGTTTATATTACTGAATATAATGTCAGATAATGCATGATATGATATTCCATATAACGACAACATAGAATAAATGAATCATGTATCAAGCATATGGATTTGCATTATTAAATATAATGTCAAATAATACATTGTATGGTATTACATATAGTGACAATAAAAAATATATGTAATTTCAACATCACATTACTGGTGATTTGTCATATACATGAATTTTGAATGCACGTATTGCTCTATAATGGAGTGATTTGGAAAAGGAGCAGAGGAAACCTCATAATATCATATGATGTTCTCCTCGTTGTGTCAAAGTCTCTATCTTTGTCATTGGTGTCAAGGTCTTTGTCTTGGCCTTTGTTGATCTCTATCTCATATGTGGGATGTTATCTTGGCCTTTGTTAATCGCTGGATTTTTTGGATGTATGTATCTTATCCTTTCACAAAGGAATGAGGCTTTTATTTATAAAAATGTCACTTGTCTTGAATTCAAATACGAATATTTTTTAATTTTAAGTTTAAAATTGACAAAAGTAGTATATATTAGCGATATCTTCCGTTTTTCAAAATAATTGCACTCTATGCGGTAGAATTGTATGCGATAGAATTTGTTAGCGTGCCATTTATCACGTTGTTGGATCAACGAACCTGAGCTCTTTTATGAAGGTATGCCATGTGCGTATAAAGTCCAATTTTGATAGACTTCAATTCTTCATGGACTTATATTAGGTTTGAAATTTCTTAACGTCAACAAGCTATTATATTAGATTACATGATGAACAAAATATTGGTGGAAGTCTATATGTTACTAACTTTGTAAACATTGGGATAACATTTTGATACTTTTGAAACTATACGTACAAAAATGGTATTTCACATAAACTTTAAGACATCATTAAGTAACTTTTCTTTATTTTTAATACGTTGGTTTCTTATCTATGTATAAAATATTTCAAAAATGATGATTTCAGAATATTACCGTAGGTTTTTTTTTTTAAAAAGTTGACCTTTAGGAATAATTGATTTTCTTACAAGTATTACCAAATGTTACCTAAAAAATCAAATTATAGTTGAGATAATAAGATAAAAATCCAAATTATAAGTATAGAAAGCTTTTCACTTACGAAGCATTTGGATGAAATGTTGATGTGAACATTGGTTCTAAGTATGGTTTGAATTTATTTATAATAATTTCATGTGTTATACAACATAAATCCACTATGTAATAAAGGAAATTTAATAGACCAATTGTGTCATTTCACAAAGTTGCAAATGTCTACTATCACTTACAATAATTTTCTTATAGTTGCAAATTTCACCTTTCATTTGTTTGAATAGCCATTAATAATAATAGTTTTTGATATCTACCAAAATTATGGCATCCTTGCGGGTGATGTAGACTTTCCCATATAATAAACATCTATTTTTTTTTTTATAATATGGAAACTTCATACTAAATAATTAATCTCTTATGTATTATTGATATAACTTTTATTGATTTTAGATGTGATAGTTGTTTAAGTTTTTGAAGAAAAAAAAAACACAAAATGTTATTTGGGATGTTGAGAAGTATGATTTGAACTAATGTCAACAATCGACACCCACATGTACTACCATTATTTTGTTAAAAGCCTCATGATTTTGTGCAGGTTGGTTTTCATGTAGGTAGGTACCTACAGAAATTTTTTTTATAGATGGTTAATCTTAACCATTAGAGTTTTTAAATTGAGATGGACAGTTAATATCATTTATTATCAACCTCTTCTTTTTTTTCTTCCTATCCAAAAAAGTCATGCCATCATCCACCAATGGAAATGGAATGACATCTCTGTCCTTGTTGATCTTGTACATCCTCCCTATCTTTATCAATCTTGCACACACTTCTCATCACCTATCGTTGATTGAGGCGATGGATAGGGAGGTTGGGATGGGAGATCTAGGAGGAGGATTTATGAGGATTTTTCCTTTTCTTGAATCAAAATTGTTGATGAATTCCAATGAAGTCAACAACAAATAAGATTGTAGGCTCCAACAGACACACTTTTATATCTACGATTTGTAGAAGATTGTACTTATCATGGTTTCATATTGTCTTGTGTTTTGGACTATAATGTCAATGTTCAAGGGTTTTTTAAAGTACGATAGTATCATCCATAGATAACATTTATATTTTAAAAAAACCTCACCTTTCATCACCAACAGTGAAAAATCACTTCCTTTGATTAAACTTCTTCAAACTAGACATTCCATAATGCATTATTTCATCAAGTTGTGCCTTCCTTAAAACTCAAGAGGTATTCCATCCAAGGGAAGAATAATTATTCTTTAGACCACTGAAGAGGAAAATAATACCATTTGAAAATACTTACAACAGTAAAATAGAGACATGTACACCAATACATGTATACAACCAAGTTGGCGGTGTACACCTATATTTCTATATTTTTATTTTATATTTTAAAAATCAAACTATTGTATCATTTAATCCACTTTATATTCTACAGCATACTTTAATTTCATGATTTTTGGAATTAATTTTACCGTCAAATAATGCATAGAAATTCAGGAAATTATTGAAATTTCATAAAAACTTGGGAACCTAAGATGGAGGAGTCATGAAAACTCAGATAGGGATGAAAAATCAATGTGCAATACTTTATATTATGTTAATGCCAATCTCTACAATCAAAATAATTTTAAATAAATCATAAAACAGAAGCAAGGTGTGTGACGCAGCCTCATTGGGCCCTAGTTACAACATGATACCACAATTCCAATCAAATTAATGTCATACTTTTAGATATGTGCAGAGTTTTCCCACAAGTCTTTCTTGCCGTGTCCACACCCAAAGTCCACTTTCGCGTAAGAATTCAATCTGATCCACACGACTACCATAAGATAAATATATGGTTATGAGGTCCAAATCAAAGTGGGGACGGGTGTTGTGTTGGATCCGTTTCAACCAGCCATGGAAAAGGGACGGGGCCAATTACACCCGTACCCGATTCAGAATTGGGTGCGTCGCTAGGGTTTTCTTTTCCCCACCCCTTTTTTTTTTTTTTTTGGTTTTTTTGTCCCCTTCTATCATTCCCTCTTGTTTCGGCGATCCACGTTACCGCGGCGCCGCTTGAATGGAAAAACGATCACTTCCCCCTCCCCACCTCTCCCTTATATAATCACCTCCCACGTACCATTTCCTGGCGCTCACTGCTTCTGGGGATCGATCCGAGAGATCGTCGTCGCCGAGAGAGAAATTAACCCTTGGGTTTCGTCCACGCCGAATTTCGTTCCTTCCTCCTCCTCCTCCTCTTCCTCTGCCGCTCTCTTTCTTTCTGTTCCTTCCTTTCGATCGATCGATCAACCCTCGGGTTTCGTCCAAGCCGAGGTTCGTTCTTTCCTCCTCTGCCTCTCTCTTTCTCTCTGTTCCTTCCTTTCTCTCGATCGATCGACCGATCGATCGGTTGTTTCGCTGCTTCCTACTAGGTTTCCTCGATCTGTGACGGTTTCTTTGTTTTTTGTCATGCGCTTTGATCTCTTTTGATTTTGTTTTTTATTCGTGGATCAGGATTTGGCCCGGCCGATTTCAGTCTATAGTTTTGATGAGTAGTTTGTGTGATGGATTGGTGGTAGATTTGGTTGTTGTTGTCGTATTTGATGTGGATCGTGTCGATTGTTTCCAGGATCTGATTCTTTTGGAGGATTTACATGGCTGTGTGATTGATTAGTTCATTTTTGGTGGATAAGTACTTGGGTTGATCTGCAAGTGTTGATTGTATATGACTGATAATTGTTGATGTACATTAAACAGACGAGGTCTCACTTATCACGGTGGTATTTGTATAGGATTGTGTATATATCAGGAAGAGATATGTGCAGTGTATGATATTCGTTCTCGTTGCTAGTACTAATGCAGAAATATTGCAGCATCATTACTTAGTTTTCCAAGGGAAATTTATTTCTGGCATTTAAATTTGCTGTCTTTTGGTTTATTCTTCAAAATTTCTTTTCAATCCCTTAAACGAATTGTTAAAACTTAAAACTATCTTCTTTGCAGCACTTAGCGTGGCTCTGCTAAAATGCATGGAACTGATATTAGAGTCATAGACTATGTTTTTCATGAATGAGAATCTGCATTAGGAACATAAAATGCTTCCGCAAACGTACAATGATTCATGCTTTTTGAGTAGCCATATGCTATGGTATGTCCCATGTGGAGGGTTTTTTTTTTTGCATCTCACATTCCAAAAGTCATTCCATATCAGGCTTAGTTAGGAGGCATATAAAATGGATAATTTGCATGCAAAATATCTCATTAGGCCACTTGAGGAGACTTTCATTTGCATATGCTTTGTATGTTGTCCTTCAAGCAGTCTTGTACATCTGCTTTGCATAAAAATCTTCATATTGCTACCCAATTTATTCTGTCATTTCCTATTTTGATAAGTTGCACCTCTTGACTTGTTTAGGATACAGTTTTAGTTTTTTGCATCGATTTTCTAGTAAACCCTCTCCATAATAAATTAGTAAATCCAGGTTGTCTGAGTGCAGTTAACTGTTATCTCTCTTTTTGTTTTATTTTATCAGATTTTCATGCTTCTTTCAAGCATATTCTATCTGTTATTGGTATGCTGCTGTCTGTCATTTCACTTCAAGAGCTAGCTAGATTATTTCGTTTTATTGGATGTGTCGATAAAATGTGTCGAATGCAATGTTTCTAAGATGAAATAAGAAAAAAAAGGGAGTGCCTCATTGTCTCATGCAATTGTGAAATTATTGATTATATTAGCATTTCACTTCAAATAACAGATTTGGCCTAGATGTCTTATTTTCATCTATTAGCATTTGTTGCTTTCTATACAAATCCTGTCCAAAATAGGACAAGTTTGAAATTTTTGCAAACAACCATGGGCTTCCTATTACATATGATAAACGTCACATGTATAAGAAGACAATCATAAACAACTTTTTTTTTTCCAAGTATTTCATACTTCTCCACTCACTGCATTTATTTTATCATTGTCCAGGAATTTGAAAGTTCTATTTGTGTAATAGTGTGCTGTCAAGGTGGACGCTGTTGTGTTCAACGTTTCTTTTATGTCTGAAGAAGCTTCTCTCTACTTGGGAACAATTGGGTTGCTTGGACAATATTGTCCCACATCAAGAAAAAAGTACAGACACTCATCGGGAAGTGTTGACTGCATGCATATCAAGCCATGTCAGGAGCCCACATCTGTTGCAGGTTGCAGTTGGATGCAGCCTTTTCCGGTTGACTGTGATAAATTTGTCATAAAAGAAGGATCTGAATTGTCATCTGATACTTCATCCTTTTTGATTTCGTCTAGCTTGTACAATCACTGACAACACTGTGGTAGCTCTGAAATATTTGTGCTCTAAGAAAAAAAATGGCTTTACAGAATATTGGTGCCGCAAACAGCGATGATGCTTTCTATAGGTACAAGATGCCTAGGATGATTACCAAAATAGAAGGTCGTGGAAATGGCATCAAGACCAATATTGTCAACATGGTGGAAATTGCAAAAGCCTTGGCCAGGCCTGCTAGTTACACCACTAAATATTTTGGATGTGAGCTTGGGGCTCAATCCAAATTTGATGAAAAGAATGGTGTCTCACTGGTCAATGGAGCCCATGACACAGCGAAGCTAGCAGGACTTTTGGAGAATTTTATCAAGAAGTATGTACAGTGTTATGGATGTGGCAACCCTGAGACTGAAGTTATAATCACAAAGACTCAGATGATAACCCTTAAATGTGCTGCATGTGGGTATGTATCGGATGTGGACATGAGAGATAAGCTCACATCTTTTATTCTGAAAAATCCACCTGAGCAGAAGAAAGGCACCAAAGACAAGAAGGCAATGAGGAGGGCTGAGAAAGAGAGACTGAAGGAAGGGGAGGCTGCTGATGAAGAACAAAAGAAATTAAAGAAAGAAGTTAAAAAGAAGAGTGCTGTATCTACTAAGGATGGAGCTCCTACTAAATCAGGTGGTTCAAGGAAGAAGGTGGATAGCTCCGATGAGGAACGTTCTTCACCAACAGGTGGCCATGCAAATGACAACGAGGCTGACGGAGACGATGATGATGTTCAGTGGCAGACTGATACCTCACTTGCAGCTGCTCGGCAGCGTATCCAAGAACAGCTCAGTGCAGTGACCGCTGAGATGGTGATGCTGTCAACTGATGAGCAAAATAAGGAGAAAAAGTTAAAGCAGCAAGGAAAGAAGAACGGGGCTACCGTAAATGGAACCGAAAAACCTGGTGAGAAGTGTAATAGCCATGACAATCTTGTCCAGGAGGTCAAAGATAACCTTAAAAAAGGTGTTACACCAAGCAAGCTTGCTCCAATCCTGGGGACGTTGACTGGGACCCCACAGGAGGTGATGACTGCTCTCTTTGAGGCACTTTTTGAAGGCGTTGGGAAGGGATTTGCCAAGGAGGTGGGCAAGAAGAAGGCTTATCTTGCTGCTGCATTGCAGGGTGAGGGATCCCAAATTCTTCTCTTACGTGCAATAGAGGCCTTTTGCGAGAAAACTGGAAGTGATGCTGTGAAAGAGGTTGCTTTGGTAGCAAAGGTTCTGTATGATGGTGACGTGCTGGAGGAAGATGGCATAATGCAGTGGTACAATGAGGGGCTTGCTGGGAGCAACAGGAGTCATCAGATTTGGAAGAACATGAAACCCTTCATCGAATGGCTCCAGAGTGCGGAGTCCGAATCTGAAGAGGATTGATAAGGATCTAATCTGTACTTCATAATAAGTCGCACATGCTTGCCTTCTGTTTGCTTGGATTTGCTTTCTAGTTTTGTGTTTTGGTTGAAGACTCTTGTGGTTGTGTGGGATCCATGAATCCGTAATAAGGAGCTTTTATGTTCTATTCCATAGTGTCACACGCTGTTGTCTGTTTTGTTTGGATTTGTTTTCTAATTTTGTGTTTTGTTTGAAGAGTGTGAATATGATCTATGATATGTATTTGTTTGTTTACCTCACGTTCTTTGACAGATTTTTTTTCTCTTGAATGCCGTGGAAACTTCTGTTCCTACCAAAGTTGATAATTAGGATGATTAGGCGTGGCGGAAAGCCAAAACCATTGAGTGATAGCTAGGCTTGGGTTTTCTTTCTAGATTGCTTTGTTGCCTAGTGTACTTTTTCTGAAATATATCAGTTACATGTATGAGTCGGTTGTCTGTGGCTTCATATTTGTCGAAAGAAGCGTAGGCTTATTGCAAACTTCCAGATCAAATTCTGTTCCTTGGTCAGACATTTCGTTCGTCCGTATTATCGATTCCAGCTATGCATCCTTGACCAGTGTAGCATTTGGGAATACTTTTCTGCATCAGTTTTTCACTCCAAGTACTTTTTCTATAATAAACGATTGTAAACATGTTCAATAGGTAGACTTACAAAGAGAAGTTGTGTACAATTTAATAGCTCATTTTACCACTTTTTGAAAAACTCATGGTCCTAATTTATAGAAAAGTTGTGATTTTTTAATCTTTATTTTCTACGGTTATCCGTATAACTTATTCAATATTTCAAAAAAATCAAAACAAAATTACAATCAATGTTTTTTTTTTGTTGTAAACGATAATCATTATATTAATAAAAAGTTAAAGCACAGTAAACACAGTATCATATTACAGTCCCTGGTGAAGTATAAAATTCCCACCACAAAAATTAGTATTGTCCAACAACAGGCAAACACCTGTTGTTCGAAAAATCTCAAAAATATGTAATATGTAAGTTCAAGTATGAATGACATAATGATTGACATTAGTCCTAAGTAGGGACTACATCGTCAGAGTTTTGTTGAGGTAGATGCAGAGCATGAGAAGATTGCTTCAAAACACGATCACTTTCCAGAGATTGAATAGTCTGGATATTGTCATCATTTTCAAATCCTGAGCCCAAAATATTAAACCAACAATGACAAAGAGAAAAAATAGTATTAGTAACTTTGTACGAAGAAGTACATTTTCCTTTTAAGATTCTATTATTTCGTTCCTTCTAAATGAACTACAGAATAACTTGAATCAAAGTATGTCTACGTTTTGCTGTAAGATCAGCTTTCAATGGAAGAATGCAAGAAAATATATCAGCAATAGAAGTAATGGCAGGATACAAAGGTCCCTGCAAAAAAGTGTGCCATACTACTACGGCGAAAGCACAATTGATAAATAAATGCTCAATTGATTCCAGATAACCATTACAAAAGATGCAACTATCAGAGTCTGTCCAACCCTTTTTACACAAATTAACTTTTGTTAGAATCTTATTAAAAATAACTAACCATGAAAATAATTTAACCTTTAGAGGGGCCTAACTATGCCAGATATGGTCATAAAAATGAGTTCTAATCCCACCATCATTAAGTATCTTATACCCTGACTTGACAGTGTACTTACTTGTGGAATTAGACCATTCAATAGTATCCTCTACATTTTTATCGTTAATAAAAAAAAAAGTATCCTCTACAGGGCGAAGCATGATAGAGTTAATAATGTCTGTGAATAGATCAGTTTGAGCTTGTAGAGATCCAATTTCAGCAGAAGAAGAGGTATCATTAAATAATTTATGGAAGTCCTGAAGATAAATTTCAATTGTTCTCGCAATTGAAGTCTTTTTGAATTTAGCTAATTGAAAAAGATCAAGAAGAATATTCTTTAATTTTTCCCCATGCCTCCAGTAAGTTTCCCAGAATATGGTATTATGACCATTATTAACATGAAAAGTGGTGAAAGTATTAAAGAAATTGAAGCAGGCCTTTATTTCTAGCCAAATAGGGGAAGTCCTACCAGTTGAAGTATTCAAAAGTGCCCCTGGCCAAGATCTCGAGAAATATCTAGCCTTTACAATTACTTTCCACTGAAGAAAGTAAGTGTGTGATAGTAGCTGCGAAAGTAGTTTAGTTTTCAAGACTAAATTGAAGCTTTTGATATTTATGATGCCCCATCCCCCTTGGCTTTTATCTTTACAGAGTACCGCCCATTTAGCTAGGTGGAGAGTAGAAGCAGAAGAAGATTTCCAAAGAAATTTACATCTGAGCTTATCAATAGCTTGTGCCACCTTAACTGGTAGCTGTAGGATAGAAAGATAATATGTGGGAATTGTTGACAGGACAGAGTTGATAAAGGTCAGTCTTCCACCTGAAGATAATTGATTGGCTTTCCATAATGAAAGTTTTTGGGCCAATTTTTCAATAACAGGTGCCCAATCTGAATTAGACGTCCTTCTGTAGTGTAAGGGTAAACCCAGATATCTGATAGGAAGAGGGGAAGTGGGGCAGCCAAGAATTTTGGCAGATCTAATGGTGGCATCCCCTGGGACACCAATACCAGTAAGAGAAGATTTCTAAAAATTAATTTTTAAACCTGAGCATGTTTGGAAACAACATAAAATCCGTTTGATATTAATTATGTTTTTCTCAGTAGCTGAGAGAAATAAGATAGTATCGTTCGCATATTGTATATTAACAATGTGTGGACCTTCATTAGGCATTTGAATGCCTAAGATCAAGTACTGATCCACGGCTAAAGAGAGCATCCTATTGAGGATGTTGGTCACAACTATAAAGAGAAGGGGTGATAATGCATCACCTTGGCGTAATCCATTTGTAGCTTGAAGAAAACCTTTGGGTGAGCCATTAATTAATATGGAAAAAACGAACAGTGGAAATGCACGTCTTGATCCAATTTGTCCATGTGGGGCCGTAACCCATTCCTGATAAGGAATTCAGAAGAAAGTCCCAATTAACGTTATCAAATGCTTTTTCGAATTCCAGTTTTAAAACATAACCAGGAATGTTCATTAGTTTCATATAGTGAAGAGTTTCTTGGGCCACTAAGAAACAATCTCCAATATATCTTCCTGGAATAAAGGCACATTGCGAATTGTCTATTATTGTGTCAAGAACAGGAAAATCTAGAAGCCAAAGTCTTAGTAATAATTTTATATAGATTATTTACAAGACTGATTGGTCTATAGTCTTTGATACATTGTGCACCTTCCACCTTGGGAATTAGGGTAATAAAAGTTTGATTAATAAGGGCTAAGAGATCATAATCCGAGCAAGTATGAAGGCAGGTGAATACTTGCAAAATATCAAACTTGAGTAGGTCCTAAAACTGCTGGAAAAAACATAAAGGGAAGCCATCAAGGCCAGGGGCCTTATCACCAAGTAATGATTTAATGTTATTGTAGATTTTTTCTATCGAGAATTCTGCTTCCAAATTCTCAGGATACTGAATTTTTGTAGGCAATAGTAGTTCCCAGTTTAATGCTGGAGTGAAGCCTTTAGGCTTATTGAAAAGGGAGTAAAAATGGTCCTCCACTTCCTTAGAAATTGTAGAGGGGGAAACAATGATGACATCCCTAATCTTTAGGGATTGTATAGCATTTTTCCTCCTTCGATATGTGATCATGTTGTGAAAGAAGGAAGTATTCAAATCCCCTTCCTGGAGCCATTGAACTCTTGATTTTTGCTTCCAGTATACTTCTTGCTCATAGAGCAGGGACTGGTGTTCATTAAGAAGATCTTTCTTTAGAGTCACTAGTGGGTCATGGAAGTGAGAAGATTCTGCAAGAGAATCAATTAACATAATTTGTGACTCAATGGATAGTAATCTATAGTATCTTTTCTCTCTAACAGGTTTAATCCAACCTCTAATTTGCTTTTAAGTGTTTTCAGTCTATAAGCAAATCAGACCATAGGGGATGAAGAAAGGCAAATATGTTGGGAAAGGAGCTAGCAAGTTTCTATAAAGGGAACAAATCCCTCAAATAGAAGCCAGGATTTATAAAATTTAAAAGGAATAAGGCCCCAGTTAGTGGGAATGGTGTTCAAAGAAATAGGAATATGGTCAGAGGTCACTCTAGAATGACCCGTACAGTAAGAGTTGGGGAATTTGTCAGTCCAATCAGGAGATATCAGAAATCGATTAAGTTTTACCAGAGTGGGCTGCGACTGCATGTTGGACCAAGTATATTTAAAATTATTTGAGGAAATATCCACTAAAAGATTATCGTTAATAAAGACATTGAACAATTTCATATCAGATGATATGCTGCTTCTATTAGAGTGTTCATTAGTAAATCTAGTCAAATTAAAGTCTCCCCCAATGACCTAATTGGAGTTTGCCCTATTTCTAATGGAATGGAGCTCCTTTAGGAATGTGCTTTTAAGTCTATGATCACAAGAACCATAAACACCAGTAAGCCACCAATCAAATGCATCAGACTGGTTTTGAAAGTTTAAAGACAAACTGAAATAGGCAGCAATAGTAGTGATCAGAGTAATATCTCTATCATCCCAACAAATTAAAATTCTCCCAGAAGCCCCGATCGAAGGGATAAAGGACTACTTATGAAGTAATCCAGCTCCCAGGTATCGAAAAGTATCAGGAGAAAAATCCTTTAATTTAGTCTCACAAATTATGAGAATATTGCATTTAGTAGTTCTCACTAAGTTATGCACGGCTCTTTTTTTCCCATTAGAACCTAATCCTCTAATGTTCCAGGTTGATATAATCATAATTAGTGGGGGGAGATAGAAAGAGAAGCCAGGTTCTCAACTAAGTGGGCATTATCCTGTAATTGGATACTAGGTAGACCTTGATCACGTCTAACTGAATCAAGGAAGTGCTTAGCTTCTACAGTATTATGTAGGGAGATGCCCAATGACTTACAAAAGCTAATAAACTTTCATAATAGTCCCAAGTAAGTGCATCATGCAACAAAAAACTAGCAGTTGTATCAGTGTGAGAAGTAGCAAAATCAGAATGAGGAGCGACAGAAGTATCAGGTTGTAACTCAGTATTCAAAATGGTAGAATTAACAGATGAAGAGTCACTAATACCTAGAGCATGGACCTGGTGGGAGGAAGGGGTTCAGCAACCATTTTTGAAAGACCAGCCAAGTCGTCCTTCTCTAGGCAGTCAAAAACGATAAGCACCTTTTTAAATTTAGCTAACGAGAGATGCCTGGCTTTGATCTCGGCTGCCACGAAATTAGAGGTATCAATCGAGTCAGGGCTGGCCCCAGCAGATAGAGGAAAGTCCAACTCCGGACTAGCATATGGAATAGGAGTTGGTAGAAGACCCATAGAATTGACAGATGGGGTAATGGGAGGACTAATAGGTCTTGTCCATACATTTTTACCCCTCCTAGAGGCTTTATGCCCTTTGCCACCCCTCCAGTCGTGGTTGTTCTTGAAAGATTTTCGGACAGGGTGGAGACCATTGGAACCTGAAGAGGAGGGATGGGTCTTAGTAGGCCACGCGGGAAAAGAGCTAGATGAAGGGTTGGAAAGGGAAGAGGTAGCAGGGCAAATGTTCCAACTTTGTCTGAAGTGAATAGGGTATACTAGATTTCCAAATGCAAAGAAACGGTAGTCGGGAATATCTTTGCCAGGATGGACCATAACACGAACCCTTGCATACCCCAAATGTTTAACAGAGTCCATAGATAAGTCAACTTCCAACAGTTCTGAAAAGCTCGAGACCATATGGTGAAATAGATCAACATTCCAGAGATGATGAGGAATGCCTTCTAGCCTAAGCCACACCCCTACTTCCTTCAAAGTGTGAACACCATTGGAGTTGGGAGGCCAAGGTATGAAGGAGGCCGATATCAGTTGCAGGGAGGCTCCGTACTTGTTTAAGTAATCATTTCTATCTTTGGACAAGGAGAATACTAACAGAAATTTGCCAGGAGAGAAAGCTTGGACTTCTATCTCATATGAATTAGGCCAACATGATTTGATATGGTTGACCAAAATCTGTTTTGTAAGTTGAGAAGAGTGTGAGGTGACTATAGCACTCCTAGATAATGTTAGGAAGCAGTCACATACCGCTTCGGAAGGGGGTAAAGTAGAGGGATAAAGAGTAGAGAGGCCAGCCATGTTGCAGTAGTGTTGGGGGAAAGTGGGGGCAACCTGAAAAAATTTGCATATCGCTGCAGTATGAGTTGGAGCTTTGCATTTGTAACAAGTACCAGTGAACTTACAGCGCTTTATTTGGTGACCTCGAAGACCACATTTAAAACATCTACCCGTAGATCGGCAAAAAAGTACCTGAGGGGAAGCATACTTCTTCCGAGACACCTCCGTCCAACCTTCAGAAGTATAGGAGTAACCGTTGTCTTCTGAGAAGCTTAGGTTCGGAGAGTGAGGAGGAATGATTCTAGAAGAGAGGTGGGAAGTTACAGGAGAAGAAAGGGGAGCAAAACGGTTGCCAGCTCCAGAATAGCTTGGTTTGCAAGGCAGAGATGGAAGAGAGGAGGAGTAAGTATGTGAGAAATATCTACTGTAAGAAGATATCACGATATCAGAAGATATCGCGGTGTCAGATATAAGGTGTGATACACACGAAACCCCACAAAGAGGAGGGGAGGGAAGCGGGAGAATCTCAACAGTTGAATTTGCCGCATGGGACAAATGAGGGTTCTGACAACATGAAATCAAATCAGCCTGGGAGGCAGCGACTCCTAGGGAAGCTAAAGGGGCTATCAAAGGCGGATTAGGAGTAAATTGAGAGAGAGAAGAGCAATAAGTCTCAAATCCACTGGAAATCTCAGTGTTGTAATTACAATTATTAAAAAAATAATTATCATCAGCATTGAATGTAATGACAGATGACGCACTACTCGAAGAATCTCATTCAGAATTCGAAGAGAACCTAGTGTCACTGACAGATCTGTCAGAGCCAGAGATGGTTTTCCGAGGCGCAGGAGATAGCATGGGGGGTCTGACATGCGCCGAATTAGTAATTAATATCATAGAAGGAGAAGATCGTAACCCGATGTGCATCGACGAGGGTGCCCTCACTTCAATTGAGGGAGAGTTATGGTTAATAGCATCATTAACCCCACTAAGATATGAATTATCCTCTAAGATGCGATTACAGTAATTCTCTAAATTAAAAATGTCAAGATTAGGAGGAGAAAAGTTGGTATAGCGTCCTGGTGTCTGCACCAGGACACAGCCCCAGCCTGTCGCCGAGGACCGATTGGCGAAGGGAAATCTCTAGGGGAGGTAAGCGGATCAAAAGCTTCATCATAGAAGGAAGGAATCCAACTCTCCACATCACTGGATCCAACAGCCCCGAGGATTGAAGATCCACAAAGAACAATATCATATCCAACCTTATCAGATCCACACTCTGAGACCAAGAGGCTGGGGGGCTTGGGGAGAATGGATATTGTTCGAAAAGAACGACAGGAAATATTTAAACCCTTAATCGAAACTGTATCATTGCACAAAATACAAATGGATAGATTGCTAAATGCATGAGAATGTAATATTTTTGGTATAATCACAAGATTTACATTTAATATAAGCAAAAAATCCGAACCTGTCTCCGCCTCTGAACTCCAAGAGATGCGAAAGTTTTCATGGAGAAACCAAGAAACGGAAAACCTCCCCCCGCTAACTAGAAAGTTCCACGATTGTGGAAGATTCCCGACGAAAGGAGGAGATGAGAAAGAGGTAGAGGAAGAGGGGCTTACCTGCGTGGCATTTTTCTCATATTGACCGTGGCGACTATGAGACGCCAAGCGCCTGCGCCTGCGTGAAGGCGGTCTAGAGGGGAAGGAGACCTCGTCCTCCTCTTCCAACAAGCGCGTTTTGAAAGCTTGCCAGTCGAAGTTAGCGGCGCTAAGAAGAAGACGACGGGTCAAACGACCCGAGTCACCACGACGGCGGCCCATAAGGGAGAAGGAAAGGGCACAGAGCGATTAAGGTTTTTGAGCGACAGAGAGTGACCCACGCATGTGTATTGCACGTAATGTTACAGTTATCCTCATGTGCACATAGACAGAACATCACTTCTTCAACAATTGATGACACTTTAGTCATGATCCTTGGGATCGTGAAACCATTAATTACAATCAATGTCATCAAACATATTTCTAGTCCTAACTCTCCATTCCCCCGCCTGTAGAACTATGGACAAGAAGGAGAAGACACAACTCCCCTTTGTCGTCACCAGTGTCAAGGTGTTGGAAGATAAGTTCTTGGAGCTCTCCTTTGTTGTCATTGGCAATTTCTACAATTTCAATGTCCTAGGGATTTCACTAAGGCATCTTTGGATTCTCCTCTGATGGTTTTGACAGATTCAACCCTTTTGATCAACAACGACAACACCATCTCCGACGGAAAAGAATGAGGCTCCCAAGCTATGATCCCTTGACAGCTTCTCTTGTGTAAATACAAGCCGTCAAAGAAGACCACGTTGCCGCGACAGCAACAACCATGTATGAATCCATCGAAGCAACCAACATGTTGTCGAAGATGTTCAACTTCGCAAACCAAGGAGCACCTTCTACCATTGAGCTCCTAGCAAGCTAAATGCCTAACGAAAGAGGTGAGGCGATGGAGAGGAGAAGGAGAAGAGGGGTG
The DNA here is from genome assembly GCA_024699735.1 of Posidonia australis. Classification (NCBI taxonomy): domain Eukaryota; kingdom Viridiplantae; phylum Streptophyta; class Magnoliopsida; order Alismatales; family Posidoniaceae; genus Posidonia; species Posidonia australis. The sequence goes on along the minus strand of JAMKQA010000700.1, from coordinate 5,426 downwards.
CATGCGAAAAATTTCTAAGAAAGAAGGTAATCTAATTCTTGTGTAATTGAATAAACACTTTTACATGTACAAATTAGAATGACTTCTTCTTTTTTTTTTTTGCGAAGCAAAAGGAAGGTCGAAGCCTCCGGGTGTGTATGTGTATATATATACGAAAAGAACTGTACAAAACTGTACAAAGTCAGCCTCCAGCCATAAGCATAGAGGACACCCTATACAAAGATCACCAAAAACATACAAACACCCGATCAAAATACATAGCAGACTAAACAAAGGGAACCTCCAGAAGCCAACAAGCTACCAAAAACAGCAACAACACCTACTGATAGCGAGAAGCCATCATAGTGTTGATGACATCCCACAGTTGCTCCACCCTGCGTGGCGAGTGCTTCGATTGAAACATCCTAGCATTCTTTTCTCTCCAGATATAGTAGACAGAGGTAGCTACAAACGCCAAGGCCTTCTGCCGCTGAGCCAGCACTGATAGATGAGAGCAGGACTCTAAGACTTCTTCCACCGTACCTCTAACATTTAGGGAATAAGCTGCAACAGAATATGGGCATCTCCAAAAGAGATGCTGCTGGTCCTCATATGCATTATTACACAACACGCACCTAGATACTATGTAGACTCCCAGCCAGCGCATGCGGTGCTGAGTCTTAAGCCTAGCTCGCAAGACCAGCCACAAGATGAAGGCAAAGCGAGGCACATGCCCTTTGAACCATATTGCAGACGCCCATGGCACTTGATCCCCTGTAACTCTAATAGCCTGGTGCGCAATAGCAAAGGAGAACCCTTCAGCAATTTGAGGCTACCACTGGACCGGCTCCTTGGACACGAGTGGACTCATAAGCGGCCGCACACTGAGGATCCCCTGCCAGAACCACCAAGGCCAACGGGCCATTGGAACATGCCAAATAGACTGGGATTTAAGGTACTTCTCCCGAATCCATTTTACCCATAAAGCATCCCTACCTGACACAAAGTACCAGAAGCACTTCATGAGACCCACATTATTGATGTCTAAAATAGTCCTCAATCCCAAACCACCTTCCTCTCGCAGCAAGCAGCAAGATGACCATGCCACAGAGGGAGCGCAACCTTCTTTCCAGAGAAATCTTCCCAAGAAGCGCTCTATTTCCATCATTACAGCTCTTCGTAAGCGAAAAGTTGCAGCCCAGTATTGGACAAAAGAACATAATACTGACTGGATGAGCTTGCGTCGACCAGCTAACGCTAAGAATTTCCTCTTCCAGCCTGCTAACTTTTTCCTCAATTTCTCCATTAGCGGCTCACACTACAGCTTGGTCAGTTGCTTGGAGATAAGAGGGAGGCCTAGGTAAGTCAAAGGCAGCTTACCTTCAGGAACACCCAGTGCACTAATGATAGGCCCTTTATCAATGACGGTGCCACCAAAGACCACCGCGCTCTTCTGGTGGTTCACACGGAGTCCCGACACTCGAGTGAAGTGGTCCAGCACAACACGAATGCAACGAGCATTGCCAGGCGAAGCTTCCCCACACAGCATAAGATCGTCTACAAACATGATGTGAGAAACTTTGCACGTTCCTCTGCGAATTCTCAGGGGTGAAACAAGTCCCCTTGCCATTACATGGTCCATTAGCTTGGAGAAAGCCTACATAGCCGGCACGAACAAGAAGGGGCAATTGGGTCCCCCTGGCGGAGACCATTGGTAGAATTGAAAGGAGTAGACATCATACCATTGACATTAACCGTGAACGTGGCAGGCAGCATCGTCCCCATCATGCGACACCACTTGTAAGAGAACCCCATCTGCTGGAGCACAGCTAGCAGAAAACTCCAGTTAACTTTATCATACGCCTTAGCTAAGTCCACCTTGCAGAGCAGCTTTGGATGCCACTGAGGGGTGTGCAACCAATTGACCAACCCATGTGCCATAATCAAGGCATCAGTGATAGCACGACCTGGCACAAAAGCCGTCTGGGCAGCACTCACAGGACGCGGACGGAGCAGCTTAAGCCTCTCTGCCAAGAGCTTGGAGATAATACAATACAACACATTACAAAGAGAAATAGGCCTATAGTCAAAGAAACTACCCGACACAGATGTCTTTGGGATCATCTTGATGGCGGTATGATTTATTGCCCGCATGAGCCTTCCTGAGTGAACAAAGTGGTTCACTGCTAAGAGTAAATCGCCTTTAATAATCCCCCAAGTAGTTCGGAAAAAATATAGAGTAAACCCATATGGTCCAAGGGCTTTATCAATGTCCATGCTCCAGATAATGCGCCTAAGCTCTTCCTCAGTGGCTGGAGCAGTAAGCGCACCATTGTCCTCCAGAGTAACTACCTGCTGGAGCAAGTCTGCTGGTAACATCTTACAGGTGCGTCATGTATTTAACAATCTCTTATATAACTGGTGCACAGCATTTGGCAGCTTATCTCTCTCGATGACAAGTCCCGTCTCGTCCCTTAGCATCCGCATCTCATTCCTTGCATGACATATCACCAACGCCTGGTGGAAGAAGGCAGTATTAGAGTCACCTGCCCTTAGCCACAAGACCTACTCTGTTGCCGCATCACCTTCTCCTCGTGATCGAGGGCAATGCGTAGCTCACCTCGGAGGCGTGAGTCTTCTTGCAGCAAATGTGAACTGTCTTCCCCTTCCGCTTCTGCATCGTCCAGAAGCGTAGCAAGTTCCTCAATTTGTTTTCTAGTTTTCCTTACCTCTCGACTAGCATTGCCGAAAGTATCCTTGGCCCACCTGGCTAGCTGTGCCCTTGTGATGGCCAATCTCTTTACAAATCGATACATCGGGAGCCCAGAGACCCGAGTTCTCTAGGATTCTCTAACCACTGCTAAAAAGGATGGGTGTTTAGCCTAATGATTGTAAAACTTAAAACACTTAGGAGGCTTCAACGGACTCCTACCAAGTGAGAGCTCTAGTGGGGCATGGTCGCACGCTTCTCTATCGGCTATGTACCCATAGCTATCAGGAAAACCCAGGAGCCAGTTCGCCGAGACAAAGCACCAGTCCAAGCGAGACTTGACCACCGTGGAGCCCCACTTCCCCGTCTTACCTGTCATTAGGAGTTACAGAAGACCCTCATCATCCAGCCATTCATTGAACTTGTCCATAGCAGTTGCAATCGGAGGCGCTTGACCAACGTGTTTCTCTAGACAACGAACACAGTTGAAGTCCCCACAGAGAAGTCGTGGTTGATCCATACTTCTACCCCCCCCCCCCCCCCCCCTTCGAAGCGTCTCCCACAAAGGACCACGCTGATTGGGGCGATTGAATGCATAAACAATAGAAAATTCAAACCCTTGGCCGCTACACTCCCCATCAAAGACAAGTGCTTGAGCCAATTCACAAGTGACATTGAGCGTCACGGAACTAGATAGCCACATAACTAGAACCCTACCCCCAGGAGCTACACTCAGATTGTGTGAGAAGGATTCCCCTAGCCAAACAGCTTCAACGAAACTGCTAATACGATCCTCTGTCCTGATTTTATGTTCAAGTATACACACTATGTCAAAATGCCCGACCTCAATCTTCCTTGAGAGCATAACTTGACGGCCACTCGAGTTCGCTCCCCTAATATTCCAAGACAAGATCTTCATGTGAGTGGGAGGTTCGGTGGATCACCATCGCAACCCGCAATCCTCTGCCCCACACAGTCCCCACTCCGCAGAACTGCATTGCGGTATCCTCCAGCCGCCTGCCATATTGTTGAGCTAGATGCTCCTCCTATCTGCTTCTCCTACCCATTTCCCTCTACATCCCCAGTCCTCTGCACACTTTTCCCTTTGCTCTTGCCCTTCTTCTTCTTTATGACAAACTCCGCCTGTGAATTGTTGCTAGCTTGGACAGCCACTAACTGTGGTTGAGCCTGAACTGGCACACTGCTAGAGGGCTCTGCCACTTGCTCCACCATCTTTCCTTTTGGTTGGACATCCTTCTGCACGTTGGCACTTGGTTGCACTCGGAGCCTCAAATTGCATCTCTTATCATCATGAGCAAAAGTAGAGTAGTGCCGACAAGGCGTCGGACGCCACTCATACTTCACCCTAATTTCTTCAATGTTCCTAGTCTCTCTATCATACATTGGGATGTGAAACGGGAAATCAAAGTCTAAGTCAATCTCGACACATATTCTGGCATAGTCTATGCGAAGTGTATCAACAGTGTTCCCATCCATTCTAAGTGGCATGCCCAAGTAGCTCCCAATTTTACTCAGCATCCACGAAGACCAAAAATAAAGCGGAAGGCTAGGAAGTCTCACCCATATTGGCACTTTCTGGAGCTTACCCACCTCAAACTTCGAATCGACGCTCCACTTCCTGAGAATGAGCGGTCTCCCCACCACAAACCATGGACCACCCTCCAGAACTTTCTCCACATCAGCGAGGTTAGAGAATTGGAAGAGAAAATAACCATTACCCCTAGACTTCACTTCAATTGTTCCTGAAAGCCCCCATAACCAGCGAAGGTAGCCAGGCAACCCCCGCCCAACTAGATTTGCACCAATGACATAACCCATCACCACATTGTCCCACCGATCCAGAGCACCCTTAAGATCATCTCTGCCAAAATCTACAACCTTCATTCCCTGCACCTGTCCAGTCTTACAGTGTTGAAGCAGTTTGTTACTGTTCGCCGAGCCGCTCTTCCCTGAGAGCAAGTTCACCCATCTAGCAGTAGGACGGCGAGAAGCTGGCCTCCATGATACAGATCTTGAAGGTCGACGGTTGGTAGCACGTCCACCAGTAGCACCACGTCCCCCTCGACCCCCATGGGCCCCCCAGAAGTATGGGAGGAAGTGAACTTACCTGGACAGTTAGCTTCCAGAGCACCAGAACGATCCTCCTCCATTAGCTCGTCATCACCTTTAGGACCATCTTCATCCATTCATAGCTCCTCGCATGTATCCTCTGATCCCCCAGTGGGATCTTCTTCAGAATCCCCTTCTGTCTCATCTGCTGACCCAGAGTCATCGTCCCAGAAGACGAACTCGAATACAAATTCGAATTGCCCCCTCCAGACCCGCCAAAACCATGTTCAGAGCCTAGTCTGCCAACTTTGCCACTAGCTGTAGCGCCATACCTATTAGATGTCCCACCAGTGGTACTCGCTCTAACTCCCACGTGCTTGTCAGATTGTTCAAACGCTTTCCCACCAACGACAACATCTCCATTTGCAGTACAGGCGTTGACATGTTTCCCTTGCTTCCCTCCCGATTTCAAATTTGAATTCGCCCCAGCAACTCCCGTAAGCTTGTCTTCTTGCAACATTTGAATTTCCCACCCACGCGCCAACTCAATTTCCACAGGCTACACATGCGAGAGTTGACTATGTCGTATGGGACTACTGACAGCAGATCTACTTCACAGCACCTGATGAGACCCTTTACCACCAGTTATATCCGTATCCGACAGTAC
>JAMKQA010000696.1:0-29574 GCA_024699735.1 Posidonia australis | reverse complement strand
AAAGAAAACATCCATCACATCAAAAGGTAGGATATATAACATGTGTGTGCAGTGACAGAGCAAATGTGTGAAAGAAAGTACAAAAGGCACTCCAAGTAAGCAAACAATCACAAGCAAAGCAAACAAACAAGCATGTAACACCAAAGCCTCTAAAAGCAAGCGAAAAGACTAATCCTGAAAGTCAGAATCTAGTACCCCTAGCAGAGTCGCCAGTTCCTATGACCATGCCCACAGGGGTCGCGCTAGAGGGGGGAGGAGGCCACAGCCATGCCGAGATGGAGAGGGCGCGAGACGGGACGAGAAGGAAGAGAAATGGAGTTGCCACCTGGTCTTTTAAGGGAAAGACGAGGAAAACCACAAACGAATCACTAAAAGTGAATGAATGAGACGCAAACATGAAGGCCAGATGTCTACTAACCAAAGGATGGGTAAGGATTCCTATTACGCATGGGGAAGGTGTTAGGTACCCTCTACGCCCAAGAAACTCGGTCTTTCTAGTCTAATTCGCTTGCTTGAGGGAGTGTTCGTTATGCCTATATTGTGTTCTAATCATGCTGATGTGAGTGCCAAGACAAGACTGGATGGATGTACAAGACGATGTGCAAAAATTACGGAGAAATCCACATGAATTGACAAAATCGCAGAAAATCACATGAAAAGACGATGTTTTTGTAAAGAACGCCTCCGAAAACCATGTTGATGTCAAAAGGATAAAAAGTCGAGTCAACCCGTGTTCTCGGAATCATGGAAAAAGTCGTGAAAATCAAAAAAGGGAAAATTAACCCGTGACGGGGTCAAATGTCGGCCCTCAGGCCTGTTATTGTACGCCCTCGGGCAATGAAATCTAAATCAAATCGGAAAAATTCGAAAACATGGAATAAAAATAGTTAAAGCGAATATCAAATGAAGGAACTTCAAAACAAACGGGAGAGAAAAAACCACAGAAGAATGCATGAAATGCAGACCTATCCAAAAAGGAGGGACTAAAGTGCAAATACAACAACAACTGTGTAAAATGCATGGAAATGTACCTAAATGGGTAAAAGACACTAAGGAATGCTGTAGACAAAGGTTATGCATGACTTGGTGCAATAACAGACACACATGTGCATGAATTGGTGACATATGGGCAATTTGGTCATTTTAGTGGTCAAATATGATAAATGCATGCATGGGAACAATGCATGGTCTAAGGAATTCCAAATTGTATGAAAAATGTCAAGAAAAAAGAAAACATGCAAAAGAAAAGGTCATGAAACAATAAAACACTGTAAAAACAATAAAGGATAAGTATAGGGACTAAAACGCAAAATTCACAAAAAGGATGAAATTCTGGATTAAAAGTCATTCAGAAACTTTTGCCCTAGTGTACAGGTGATGGATCAAAGGAAAACATGACACTGGGATGCAAGAATTACATTCAGATAATTCCCTGAAAACTCAAGGTCTAATTTGCAAAATTCCCAGAAAGAAAAAGGTTATGATCAAAAAAGTGTTTAAATAGGTTTGTTTGGATGCTAGGATGTAAAATTAAATGAAAATATGGCTATGTGACGTAACATGAGTAAAAGGTATATTTTTGTAATTTCTTGAAAACCTAGGGTCTATTGTGCAAAATTCCCACATAGGCTGCAAATCAGACAAAAATATGTAATCAGATGTTCATTTACATTGAAAACAGGGTTTTTTGATGGAAACCTTATTCAAATGGTGATTTTATATGTACATGTGATCAATTAATGTGAAACATATTAAAATGTGATTAAAATGCAATAAAAACAGTCATTAATGATTTTAAAAAAACTTCAGGGACTTAGATGTAAATTTTCCTGTTTAGAAACAGTATTGATTAAATTCAACGACTGATTTGTAAACTTTCAAGACCAAAATGTGATAAAAATCAAGTTTTTTACATTGTCAATGTAATTATGAATATTTTTAAGGTATAAAATGCAAATTGTACAAAAAATCTCTTTTCAAAAACTCTGGGGGCTAAAATGCAAAAGTTCAGGACTTAAATGTAAAGAAAACATGATCTCAGGGGTATAACTGTGATAAAACTTGCATGAATAGGACTGACATGTAATTAAAACTTTAATAGGACAAACTGTGCAATATTCACAATGTAATTTTTTAAAATATGCAAAGTCAGGGGTCATTAAGTTAATTTTCGGGACTAATTTATAAAGTAAACATGAATATAGAGGTCTTACTGTGAAGAAATAAAAATATATGGGACTAAAAAGAAAATTAACATTTAAACAGGAGAAAACATGCAATATTTACACAAATAATAAACAAATGAAACTTATTTAAATTTCCAGGGGCTTAAACATAAAATCACAGGACCTAAGTGTAATAAAAAAGGACTTAAAACTAATAAAAAAGGACTTGGATGTAAGAAGGACCTTACAGTAATGAAGAAGGACCTGAATGCAATAAAAAAGGACCTGAAAGTAATTATATGGACCTAAAAGTAATTAAAATGAGGACCTAAATGTAATTATTAAAAACATAAAATAAAATAATAATAAAAACCTAAATCTCTTCTATTCGAGGATCACCCATGGATCACCGACGACCCTTCGCCGGCGTCAACTCCGGCGAGCTCCCGACGGCGGCGCAGCTGCGGGAAGGCATCGGTAGTGGTCGAGGAAGCAAGGGGGAGCCACGACGCACTCCCTCGTGGCTTTTGGCTGCGCTAGGGAGGCCCGAGCCCCCACCTCGAGCTCCAGTGAGCGGCGTGGGGACGACGACGGCGACTCGACGGTGGCGTTACAGCGGCGATGAACGGAGTCCAAGGGCTAGGGAAGCTCCGGGGAAGTGCTCAGAGGGTTCCAGTGGGTTCACTAGAGGCTGGGGTGGCCTCACGAGCACTCCCCGCCTCGCGCTCCGACGATGGGTGTAGCGGCGACAACAACGGTCTTCCGGTGGCTGGAGCGATGTCGGGTCTGCATAAGGAGATTCGTGGTGATCTGGTGGAGCCCCTGATCGTGGCCACTAGCGGCGGGGACCTCCCGAGGCTTCCAGCCACCGCATGGCGGAGGAGCGGTGGTCGGAGGTTGCAGCGGCACTGGCGTTTTGCTTCTGGCCGTGGGAGGCCAACTAAAGCCTCCCTTGAGGGCCCGTGGGGCCTCCCATGGGATAAAAGGGTTGAAACCTCGCCGGTGGTGGAGAACCCACCACCGGAGGGGGAAGAAGGTGGCACACAATGCCCTTAAACCCACTAACACCTGACTCCAGTAGACTCGAATGAACTCTACTGATGATAAAAGTGATATGCGGTGCTAAATGGGGAAGGAATTACTTGGATAGTGGTCAGGCTGTCCTTCGGCGACGGCGACGGCACTCTGACGGGCTGCTCTGGCTGCGGCGGTTTAGAGGGCTCTGGGGCTTAGAGAGGTTCCTGAGGAGATGGATTGGGTGTGGGGAATTGCTAAGGCTCGTTCTGGGTGAGGGGAGTGGAAGAGAAGGCTCTAGCAAGGGTCTCTCCGACGATCTCTTTTTTTTGGTTCTCCTCTCTTCTTCAGTTATCGTTTCCCCCCTCTCTCGTTGGTGGTTTCTCAAAGCTTTTAAGGGTGGATGGCATGAGGGGGATCGTGGCTGCAATTAGCTAGCTCGTAGGGAAGGCAGTTGGGGAAGGAAGGATGGGGTGATGGTCGCGGGAGAAGAAGGTACTATTCCTTTATTTTTTCGTTTCTTAAGTTTTCAATCAAAATGTGGTTTGGGCTTAACGAGCCTGATTTTTGGGTTTTTTGGTTTTTTTTTCTTTTTTTGTTTTGTTTTTTGGTTTTGCTTTAGTGTTTTGGTTTTTGTCTTAAGTTTTTGATTTTGTTTCGACTTTTTGATTTTGTTTTAGTGATTTTAATTAAATTTTGATTTTGTGATTTTGAAGTTTAATTATTTTTTAAAATTAGGGTTTTAGAGGTTTGAATTTAATTATGAGATTTTAAATTAATTTCTTTTGGGATTTAAATTTTTTAGGTTTTTTCCATTTTAGGGTTTTATGATTTAATTAATTAGTTTTAAATTAGGATTTTATGGATTTAACTATTTTAGGGGGTTTTAGGTTTTTTTGGATATTAATTACAGTTTTTTAGCTTAAATTAGGGTTTTGTAGTTTTAATCAAGGATTTTTTTTAGTTTAAAGTTTTTGGTTTTTAATTGGAATTTTGGGTTTTAATTTAGGTTTTTTTAGATTTTAGACGTGGTTTTTAATTTAATTAGGGTTTTTTAGATTTTAATTAAAGTTTTTGGTTTGAATTAGGGTTTTTTAACTTAATTAAATGACTTTAGGGTTTTTTGAGTTTAATTTAGGTTTTCCTTGAAATTAAATGGATTATAGTGGTTTAAAAATGAATTTTATTTGGTTTTGACTTTAATTAGGGTTTTCACTTGATTAATTTGGATTTTAAATGTTTTTAAGTGGATTTTGCTTAATTTGTTTTTTTAATTAGGGTTTTACTTAATTAATTAGAATTTTAAGTGGATCTAGGTGAATTTTGTTTGTTTTTGGTTGGATTAATTTAGAGTGGGCTTTTGTGGGCTTAGTGGGCCTAGTGGGTTTATGTGGGCCTAGTTGGTTTATGTGGGCCTAGTGTGGGTCTAGTGGGCTTGTGTGGGCCTAATGGGCTTTGTGGGTTTATGTGGGCCTAGGGTTCTATGGAGTTAGGGTTTAGGAGTGATGGTTGCAGCAGAGCATCTTCTAAAGGAGCTTGCCGCCAAGTGACTGCAAAATCGGGGTGTCTACAGTGGGTGTTTTAAAAAGAGGTTTTCCAAAGGACTTGTAGAAGTGGTTCAGAGTTTGTGGCTTTCGCTGTGGCTTTCCCATGCTGTGTTTGGCATGGTGTTCTATGTTACGTTTAAGATGATTTTGAAATAGATTTTGAAATGATTTTTCAAAAGAATTTTATAAAGGAAAATGCATAGGTTTGCAAAGGTTTTGGAAAGTGTTTTCCATCGATTTTTTGTGTGTGAAGACCAAGAGGTCATAGGATTGTGCTGGTGGATCCAAAGGGTATGATACCTTTGGAGAAGTTGTGCATAAGTCTGAGGTTGAGGTCTAGGAGCCAAGATGCTGAAAAATCATGGTAGCAGACCCAAGAGGTATGAGACCTCTAAGTAATTGGGTTTGATGTCAGAGGCTGAGGTTCCAAAGCCAATAGGCTTGAGAGTGGTGTTGCCTAGACCAGGGAGCATGCAACTCTTAGATGATCGAGCATGATTGACTAGACTAAGGCTCGAGGGTTGAAATACCATCCGTACCTGTTTGTATCGTGGCAATGGATTCAAGGAATATGAGACCACTATGTAGCTAGTAGTGATATCTTGGTTGCTACGAGTACTGAGACTTGTGTGTGCCAGTTGAGCCCAACGGTGAGGACCTTTGGTTGTTCTGGACATTGAGACTAAGACTAAAACTAGGATGTCAAGAGGGCATACCCTGTGGTGTAGTCCTTAGAGAGGATGATTTTCCCAAGGAGGGTTAACGTTGTGAGGGTCCTACAAAGAGGCGAGACGTCGTGACAAGCATGCTTCTCACAGGGTGGTTTGTGTGTGGTAGTGCATACACCATTGGTCGTGCTTCGATAGACTGCGTGTGGGCCAGTGTTGGTTACTTGACATCGAACAACACGATACAGTGTTAAGAGTCCAACTAAGGAGGCATAGACACCAGGGCGAGCAAGCTGTAGCTGTCTATGGCAGTATAGTAGGGACTAGGGTTAGAGTCCCTAGTGACTTCTTGTGGCCAGTACTTGTTTGTGTTTGTGCTTGTGTGGCGCTGTGGTTTTTCTGAGCTATGATTTCGTGGTTTTGGTTTTGTGTGGTTCTGGACTTAATCTGATAAGAGTAGTCATTTTAAGCGTGCATAAGGATTTTAAAAAGCATGCATATGGTTTGTGGAAAGAAAGAATAGAATGATTTTAAAAGACATAGTTTTTAAAAGATTAGTTGTTTACTAAGCAATGGTAAATTGCCCTATTGTAGTATTACGACATCCAAGTGAGATGCTAGAATTCTGTTGCTTGTGACATAGTTACGTCCAGTTTCTCTGCATTGATTGTTGAGTTGTTTGTGTGTGTATAGGTAGGGTGTGTGTTGGGCGACCATTTAGTAGTTATTCATGTATGTTTTATTTTGGGTGTTTCATAAGTGTAGGCATAGGAATTGTTTTCTTACTAGTGCACATAGGAAGGAGTCACGTTGCCATACATCAAGAGTTCTAGGTGAGTGTGTTGTTTAATATTATTTCAATTAATAGTGCTTTTATTTCTGTTGTTTATGCTTGGATTTAGTTTCAGAATTAGTGTAATTGATAGAAAGAGGAAATTGTAGTTAAGTGAGTGGTAATCGTTACAATATATTTCCCTATTTACAAAGATCATCATCATACCTACTTGTGCTCTCGAGTGCCCCTAAATGCAATTACAATTGAATTGAGATCCTCAGCATATCAATGGTTTTGGGTGAGTGTGTTGTTTAATATTATTTCAATTAATAGTGCTTTTATTCCTGCTGTTATGCTTGGATTTAGTGTAATTGACAGAAAAAGGAAATTGTAGTTAGGTGAATGGTAACGACTGGGAGAGGTCATTGCAGTATATATCCCTATTTACAAAGATCATCATCATATCTACTTGTGCTCTTGAGTACCCCTAAATGCAATTAGAATTGAATTGAGATCCTCAGCATATCCAATAAATGCTTGCATGACAAGTTCATAAAGTTACTTAAGATATATGCAAACTTGTAAACCACTTAAGCCACAATTCCTATTTAAGAGCAAAGGGAACAAGTAGCTAGAATTTTCATAGACCTGCAAGCAGTTCTACACATCGACAATCAACTCTAGGATATCAAACTCCTATATCAATATTTAGATTAAAAAGGATTAACTACTCAACTAACAACCAGCTAAAAAAACTTAATGCTTAAAATGTTGAATAGCACAAATGAGTGATTCACTAAAATCAATAGGATACAAAGACTTACCTATCTGAAAGCGATACAAAATGCAAATTATATGTTGAAAAGTATGCCCTGGATAAAGTAATTTCCAGAAGTTTATTCTCTCGTATAGAACCCTCTTCTTATTGTTGATAAGGCTAGAAAGAGTTTGAAGAGTTCCTCCTCTTCAATGTCTTTTTGTTGAGAGATCAAAAGAATCCAACTGAGTTCAAAAGGAATTCAAAGAAATAGTACTTTGGAGTTGTCATATTACTTACCTCGAGTGAGGAGGAGAAGTGGATGAGGAGGACGAACCGTGGAGGAGGAGGAGCAGAGGAAGCAGTAGCCATAGAGGAGGACCATCGTGGAGGATCGTGTGTAGAGTGGAGGAAGAGAGAGAATGGAAGGAAAGAAGAGGAAAAAATGATCAAATAGAGAAACTTGTCCACGAGATGACTCTCGAGGAACCCATTCCTGTTGGTGATCACGATCCGCAATGCTCTCCTCTACAACCCTGCTAGGACAGTGGCCCTCCCCCCAATGACGTTGGACTAGGTGTGGACAATCAGGTGGCAATCGAGGGTGGCATGGTCAGTGACGACGGAGAGGGAGAGGTAGTAAGGGTGGAGGAGGAAGCATGTGGACGCGAAGAAGAGAGGAAGGATTTGGTTTGGGAAGGAGGTTGTGGGGGATTTGGAAGGAGTGGGAAAAGAATATCAGAAATGAGAGAAATGATGGAGGAGAGGGGAAAAGTCCTGCTCGTAAAAGATCTTAGTTTAATTTTGTGAGGATTTAGGGAGGACGTTTCTGTAGAATTGGGATTTGAGTGTTGAGGGTGATGTTGGTGCTTCCACAGTTGTTGACGACACTAGTGATCATCACTTGTCGATTTGCAAAGCCAACTGACAAGGAACCTTCGGGAGATGTAGATATGAGTCCTCAATTCACTAGATCAACAATAAGATATTGTCTAGTGGCATCCTTGTATTACGTGGTGTATTCCTTTCCTTCAAAATAAATAAAGACAAATCTAGATTAGCTCAAGTGTGTAGTAAACAATTTCAAAAAAAGTGATGAATAACATAAATAAACTCAACTAATACTAACTGGGGGTAATTTCCTACATGCATATGCAATGGTCTTATCTAAGGAAATGATTTAATGAAAAAAATAGGTTGAAACAAATACTCCCTTCACCCTCATGCTACGTGGCATGGGGTCGAGGAAGTAAAGTCGCAGACGGAGTTCTAAAGGCGCATTTAGCTTAAGATGGGCCTGATCTCTTTGGATCTAGGTTTTCACTCATGGATTTGCTAGGGTGGAGGCTAAGGATCTCTCAGAATATAGCTCTCACAAGATCCTCTTTCTCTATAGGCTAGGTAGCATTTGATACATTGGAATGAAGACTGAAATGGAGTGGAATGGAATGAGAGAATTTCATTCCGATGTTTGGTACAAGAAAATCGTTGGAATAGATTTAGGAATGAAATTCCCTTGGGAATCAAATTCCCATTGAACATGAGAATTTCATTCCTTCCTAAGAGATAAGGAATTTTATTCCCAAGTTCATTGGAATAAAAGAAAAAAGAAAAAAAACTCACACCATTTGACAGAAACTCTCATCTTTCTCCCTCGACTACATCCATGGCTGTCGCTTCCATCACTGCCACCCTCCTCTCCCAGCAGTTCTTCCCCTGCTCCCACTTCTACTCCCGCATTGCTCTCTCCGGCGCCAAAAATGCCAGATACACACCTCATGACGCCCTAATCAGGGCATCCCTCCAGTTCAATCTAGAGAGGTTTGCGGCTCCTCCATCGTCAACGGAGGGGTTTGCCCCTAATGCTATGTTAAAGGCAGAGCTAAAGGAGAAGGGGTACAAGGGGATGAGTAAGACGAGGATGGTGTGCACGACTTCAGAATCCCCTGTCGCCAAATCCAACTCACAATCTCCACTGCCACTCCTCTCCCACCTACATTTTTCAGCGATTGGTTGAAGGACATCTCGATCCCAGTCCCCCATTGGATTCGATTAACCGCGTTCTAGATTTGGATTTGGAATCGCTAGATCCACTCTGGATCCTGAAGGTCACAACTTCCAATGTGTGGATGAGAGAGGGAGCGCGAAGGGGGAGGCGAGACCATGATGACCAGGGGGAACCAATGGCGGTGGAGATGAATGGAGGTGGGGGGGCGCCGTCATTGGGGCTTCAGACGAGGAGCTACGGATCACTGCAGTAGTAGCTAGTGCTTCAACAGCAGGAGAGTGTGGTGGTGTCAATTCAATGCACAGCGTCAAGTTGGGGGAGGAAGCAGGTGAGGACGATACTCCCCAAGTCTAGAAAGAAGGAGAAGTTTCTGTTGTGGGTCTGTATGGATGATAGAGGAGAGGAGGAGGAGAAGAAGGAGGAAGTGGAGCATTTTGATAAAACCGTATAGAAAGAAAAATAGGTCTAGGTTCATTCCATTCTATTCAATACTAAACATTGGAATGAAATAAAATTATTCGATTCCATTTCATTCCAAATTCCATTGTTACCTATTTTCATTCCAACATACCAAGCGCTACCTTAAATTACTCTCTTTTTCCTCTCAAAAATCCTCATTTTTCTCTCTCCAAAAAGAAGCTCCAAAAAGATCCCCTTAAATTTAGATCTAAGGGGTATTTATCAAATATTTTCCCATGAGATTTCATTGGGAAAAACAAGGATATATTATCTAGGTTTCAATAAAATATTCAAGCTTAAATTTAAAATAAAAAATAGATATTTTAGCATTTCTCCCCATGTATCCCTGACTAGAACAAATATTTTATTTTTCTAGTGTAGAAAATCTATTTAAAAAATAATAAAATAATTCATGTAAGCTAGTCATCGATCACAACTAGCTGTAAAAGTCAATTTTTTTTAAATTTAAACCCCAAACCAACTCATTACGAATCTAGGAACCGTGTATAATTAAGTCTCCATTTTTAAAATTTTCTTCACAACGAAAAAATATTTTTAATAAATATCCAATTTAAACATAGACTTACACATTAAACAATATAAATTTGAAATTGTAGACACCCCATATGCTTGCAACTGGACCCTAAACCTAAACCCTAGTCCAAAACCGAAAACCTAGCCTAAACCTTAGTCCAAAACCCAAGACTTAGCAAACCCTAGTCTAAAACCCTAGACTTAGCAAATATTAATCCAAAACCCTAAACCTAGCCTAAACCCTAAACCTAGCTTAAACCCTAATCCAAAACCCTAAGCTAGCCTAAACCTTAACATAAACCCTAAATCTAACCCTAAACCCTAATCCAAAACCTTAACAACCTCTAACAACCCTAACCACTTCCCACTCCAACATAACAACCTCTAACCACCTATAACATCTTCTAAAAATCTATAACAAACCCCTAACCACTTCCCACTCCACCATAACAACCTAACCACCTATAACAACTTCTAACAACCTATAACAACCCTAACCACTTCCCACTCCACCACAACAAGCTTAACCGCTTTCCAATCCACCATAACAACATATAACAAACTACCTAGCCATTGCAAGCCTATAAATACCCCCTTATTTGCAAGAGAAAAAAAGGGAGGAGAAAAAGAAGAGACAAAAACTTGAAAAATTTAAGAGGAGAGAAACCAAGGAGAATTTCTTCTAACCAGAGCAACCATAGGAAGCTCAGGTCAGAGAGGAAGCTCAAAGAGGAGAAAAATCAGAGTTCGGACAGCTCCGGCCACCTCTCCGGTGAGCTCCGGTGGTCTCCGATGACATCTTCCACTTCTAGCTCAGGTAAGCCTTGATTCCTGAACAATTTCTCTCAATTTCAGTTCCTTAAGACCTCCCCAATCTTCCTGAGTTGATTCTAGTAAGGCTAGGTAGCTTTTTTGGCTGGAATCAGAGTTGTTTTGGGTCGTTGGACACAATTTTCCGACAGGAGAGGTGGGGGGGCACGAATCCAGTGAGTGATTCGTGCCCAGGCGAGTGTAGATAGGTTGTTTTTCTTCCCTTCTTTCTCCTCCTCCACCTTGGAAGCTTTTCATTCACCTTGGACGTCGCTGGAGAGGGGTCGTCGGATGCAGCCTCACCGTTGCTGGAGAAGACAACCCCTGGAAGGGGTCGATCGGGTGCCTCACGCCTCACAGCTCCTCTCCGGTCCTCAGGACATGTTCCCCTACTCTCCCCCAGTACACCGAAGCACACCAAACCTCGCATCGAAGTCCGATCACATCCAAAAGCTGCTATCGTCGGAACCATCATAGGGCATGGTCGAGAGGGAAGTTCGCACAACACTTCTTGCCCCTGGATGGTGGAAAACACTCCTCTCCGCGCCCTCAACCTTCCTGGAGATTTGGTCCGCCGTTCCAGCACCTCCAGTAACCTCTTCTTCTCTGTCACTGTCGTCGAAGTTGTGGCAACGGCGAGTGAGGTGGGGAGAGGACTGGGGCCGATCGTTGCCGGATCCAAGCCATTGGATCTTCCCCTCATCCTTCCCTCTTGCTCATAGTAGGTTTGGATTCCCAGTCAGGCATCGGGGAGGCCTTGAAAGGCATCCCAGATGGTCGCCAACAGCGAGGCTCTGTCGTCGGCGGCCATCGTTCTTTTTTTAAAAATAAAAACTTCTTTTAAAACAACACTATTTCTTTTATTTTGTTTGCAGTTACGTCATTGTATTTTGCTTTTAGGTCGTTGCACTAGTTTTTAAATCATTTTAATAATGATTTATTTTGTAAAATTGTAGTGTGACCCTTGTACATTTTTGTTAATGTTTTCCAAGCTTAAATATTTGACATAAAACCCTCTAATTTACTTTTCATTCATTTTAAGTCCATAATGTGCATAGAAAACCCTGGATTTCATTGAAATTGTTCTGAATACATGTTTTCTTGGCACAATTGCAAACTAAACCCTATAGATTCATTTTTTTTACTCAAATGTGCTCAAAATTGCATTTTAAACCCTGAACTTCAATGATTTTACACTGAATGTACATTTTTAATGCATATTTTTAAGTCAACCCCTGAAACTTCATATTTTCAACCATGAGTCCACTATTTTTCACTTTTGACCCTGAATTTCTTCAAAATTACATTGAGCACATGTTTTGCTGGCAAAATTGCAGATTAGACCCTAAGAATCCTGATTTTACCAAAAATGCACAGTTTTGCACATTTAACCCCCAACTTCTTCAAAATTGCAGAAAATGTGTTTTTCTAACCATTTTAGCTGATTTGGCCCTAGAATCTCAGTCTCTATTCGGGATATGTGATTTTTGCACACAAAGGCCACTGGAAATTTACATATTTCACTCATGCTTTCTTTTTGTACATTTTGCTATCCTTTTTCATGCATGTATCCTCATGCCTTCATCCTTGCATCATGCATGCATTTCTAACTTATTTTAGACTTGATTTTCACATTATTTCCCAGATTTCTTCTGATTTTCATGATTTTGGTTTGATTTGGATTTTCATCGCCTAAGGGCGTACATTCACAGGCTTAACAATGCCGACATTGACCCGAATGAGGATTATTTTCTCCCATTTGATTTTCTCGGTTTCTTCAAGTTTCTGCTATTTTCAATGAAGGCATACATTCACAGGCTTTCTGAATATTTTTGATTTTCACGATTTTCCTCATCGCCCAAGGGCGTACAGTAAAGTGGCATTTTCAATGCCTACATTGTCCTTCAGATTATTTTCCTTATGATTTCTTTTCCTTTTATTCATTTCTTTGATTTGGCATGTTTTCACATTCATTTTAGGCATGTGCATTCAGAGTAAACAAGCATACACACAATAAATCATTAGCAAGTAGGAAACCTAGAAAGATCGATTTCTTCAGGTGCATGGGGGTGCCTAACACCTTCTCCATGCGTAACAAGAATCCTTACCCTTTCTTTGGCCCATATTGATTTGTGCACTGCATCCATTAGGCACGGAGCATACATGTGTTTTCTTCGCCTCGATTTCTTTAGGTTTTCCTTTGTGTTTGGTTTTCCTCGTCTTTCCATTAAAAGACTAGGTGGCGATTCCTTTGCTTATCTTTCCTTGGTGTTTCCGAGTCTAGCATCCTTCTCCGGATTCACCATCTTCGCCGTGACCATATCGGGATTCCTCATGTGTTTCCACGCACCTTGGAGAGCCGTGTAGGGTTCTACCGGCATGGCCATAGAAATTAATATCTTCCATAATTACAAAGAGATGGTTAATTATTTTTATGGATATTTTTGACTTAGTTTAGACTCGTAACTACTTATTTATTTTGGATTATTTTCATTTTTAAATATCATTTTGAATTAAATATAGTTATAACATTTAAAAATGTGATAACTAATTTAAAATCCCATTTCTTGACCAAAATAAAATAAATCATTTTAAAATTAATGACATCCACTTTCTAGAATTTTCTAGCAATTTCCACGATTAGTTGTTATTTTTAAATGTTTATATGATATATCATATATTTAAGTGCTAGAAAAATCGTAGAAATATTAATAATTATGGAAAAATTATTAAAATACTTTGTAAAAATCATATATAATATATTAAAGCCTAGGATGATAAAATATTGCATGGGAGGCTTCAAATTATAGAAAAAATTATAAATGAAACTTGTTGCCTGTCTGAGTGGCAACAAGTTAGTCACCACTCTTAGTGGCTACTAGTTAGTCAACACATCTAATGGTGACAGGTGGATTTTTTGTGGGTTTTTCCTTGATTTCTGTAATATTTGCACATTAATACAAAGATTAGTGATAGTCCAACAAGTTACAATTGGATTTTTTGCAGTTTTTCCTTGTTTTTTCAATATTTTGACATTAGTCCAAAGAAAGGTGCCACTCCACAGGCTATACTAGGTTTTTTGTAGTTTGACACTTGTCTTTATATTAATCCAAAGGGATGTACTAAAAGTCCAAAAACACTTCAAAAATTCTATAAAATCATAAAAATATTTTTTAACATTAAAATACTCAAATCTACCACTAATTTGAGTCCAACGAAATTATTAGCTCCGCCATAACTAATAAACTAGCATAAAAAATGTTCAAAGTACTCAAACTTGCCACTAATTTAAGTGTGTTAACTCTACTGCAGCTAATGGCTTTGAATCAAGAAAAGAAAACACATTCTTAAAGAAATTATGAAAAATTCAAAACATGTGTTAAATATTTTTTGTTATGCGATTTAGGACGCCTCAAAGTTTCCTATCCTTAATTAACTCTCGAAAATGCAAAAATAAGATATCTACAGTTTCCTCGTTAAGTCCTCATAAATTTCTAGAGATGACAATTTCTCATTAAAACCTCGCTAAATTTCCTCATTAATAATTTACGCACAATGTCCTCGCGAGGTGTCCATGCAAATTCTAAAATTTCTAGTAGTGTTGTAGACACGATCCAGAGAGTGTCAACAAACATGTTCGAGGAACAGGTTCTTCAGATGGGAATGTGGGTGCTAGTGGTTGACAAGGAGCTAGGAAGAACTGGAAGAATGCTAAGAAAGTATGGAAACCAGCTGGGAGAACTCAACTTTCAGATATTTGTCCTTCAATGGTAAGGAAGGCGTGCCTGTATCGATGGTTTTTCAGAGATTAAAGAAGGATCTTGAAACTCCTGAGAAGGTTGATTTTGTTTGGGATGATGATCCATAGATTAGGGAGAGACTATGTTGTGTGTTCACAGAAGAGGAAGAGAGTCAGCTTGACATTGCTCACCTTGAACAAGAATGAAACGACAACATTGAAGGGACTAATCCTGAAGATTTTGAAAGAAATGATGATATTAGGGTTGCGAATGGGGCACATAATATGGAAGGACTAGATATTACGAATGGCTTATTGGGAGTAGAAATAGTTGATATGCATATGAAATTAGAACAACATGGTGTTTACCGGGCGACTTTGCTAGATAGGCCTAGAGAGAGGGGAAGGCCACGTAAGAGAGACACCAACACTGATACAAGAGGACATGCCAATCTGACAAAAGTAGTACAAAGACAAAAGAAAGGAACTTGTTGGGACCTATTAAAAGGAGCATGGCCAAGAATAGTAAGGTACAAAACTCTTTCCTTCTTTTTTCCAATGAAGACGATTGTTTGGAATGCTAGAGGAGTTGGGAATCGTCCCACAATTAGACGTTTGAAATATTTAGTTAAAATGTATGGTTCACCTATTGTAGTGGTTATTGAGCCTTTTATTCATGATGATTGTGGTAAGTAAGTTATAAACTCCTTTGGTTTTGATAACTTTATGGCTAACAGTATTGAAGATTCTTAAATATGGTTGTTTAGTAAATCAGTGATTTAGGTTGAGTTTATTTCATTGTTCTCTCAAGGTTATATTGTTTCTCTTTTCAATGGGTTCCTTAATTCCAAATTTCTTTGTAACACACTCAATGCAACAAACTAGCATCAACATTATCCAAGCAATTATTAAATGAATAATTAACCAATATTATACAAAATTAAATCTAATAGACTATTATCTACAATAAAATTAAATAAAAGCTACTACACTACTCAAGACCTGTGGTGTGTAGCTACATGGCTTTAACTACAAACTCTATTACTGGATTGCAATTTTACTAGTCTGCACCTATACAAAAACTAAGAAGAAAATGCATGAGTGACATTCATTATCACCCAATACGCGTCCACCAAAAATCGAAACCAAAACCTCGAAGAACCTCAAACTGGAGTTGCCACAAATAGTTATCAGAAGACGCACTGCTGCTATCCATAGCAACATCAAAACTATACTAGAAAAAGAACACCAAAACTTGCAAAACACGATTATAAATCGATCTGGTAAATCTATTTCTTAAACCATACCTTTCAAATCATAATCTTATACTCTTTAAATTATATGCTTTTTTTAAAATCACTTTATGCATGTCCAAAAAGCCAAATCACAACTGAAATCATCTCAAAACCATAATGCTCGCACCCAATGCGAAAACCTATCGAGTCATTCTGGCCACCGGCGACTGACCAACCACACGCAGTCGTCAGAGACTCGAACCTGATCCCTATTGCACTGTGGAGGAGGACTATCCCATGTAGGAGTCTAACCGTCTCAGAAACTCAACCCTCAATATATCTATATATTACATAGCACGCCTAAGTACCCTAGGGACTTGAACCCCAAATCCTACAATGCAACCACTACAATCGTGGGGACTCTAACCCTAGACTCTTCTAGTAACACGTCTAGGGGACTCGAACCCCCGACCCCACAAGGAAGTTTGGCAACTATAACCTCAAATGCACACCCAACCACTTAGAGGTATGAAACACCCTTGGTCAGTCGGTACGATCCTATGGTCTCGTGACACCGTTCAAAAGACACGGAAAACATTTTCAAAACCATATGCATTCTTTTTCTAAAATCATTTTCTGAACATTTTTATATCACAAATCATCCAAGGAATCAAAACCACGATTTAATTCAAAGGAAAACACCAAACACCGACCAAAGACTACCATCGTAGGGTCTAAAATGACCCCAACCCACGGTGGTGGGCAGTAAGACCAACCTACGGCATCCACCTGCGAGGCTGGCCTACTGTAAGGACCCATGAACCAACATTTTACAGACAAACCAATTTAGTTACAGAGCTTGTAAAAAATTGCCCGAAGTGGGAGCTTGTAGCTATCTCTCCATGAGCCATCAAAAATCTCGTAAAATACACCAAATCGAAGAGCTTAAAGTTATCTACCATTTGGGACAAGAATCACTTGAAACTGGAGTGTGTGACTCAAGATACAAAAATCCAAAGAGGATAAACCCAAATGGATGTACAGTACCAAAACCATCGAAAATCCTTTGTAAAATTTTCGAAAAATCCCAAAAAATTATGACATCACTACCACACAACGAGAGTAAGCTAAACAACACATTCTATCATTTTACATGAAATAGAAACGAAAAAAGGGAAGGAACACGTACATTGGTTGCTAGCAAACCTTCTTCTTCTTCTCCGACCATCGGCTCTCTTCTCTTTCCATTCTCTCTCGCACTCTCTCAAGCTCTCACTTTCTCTTTCTCTCTGGCTTCCTACTTGTCACTAGCCATTTCTCCCACCTTTTAACACCATCCTGTTATCGACAACTACCTAGAAACTCAAGTTGATAGAGTTGTAGGGCATGGGAAGGCATGGTGAGGTGGAGGTGTGTTTGACACGTGTCTTATTGTGTATTCTTGGTGTTTCTTCTTTTCCCAGGGTCACACATATTCACAGGTCGTAAAACACCAAAATACCACATAGTATAGGGAGCCAAAGAGAACTATAAACACAACCTAAAGAATAAACACAAATCTATCATGTGTAATTACAGGTAATCGAGTTCTAGTTTATCTAGATTACACACAAATGGGTATCAATCTCCAATACAAGATTACATTATTTCTGGATTTCAGGACTAACAATCCACGGTCCCAACCCGCAAGCCCCTTCCGCGGTAGTCACTCACAGTTGGTCCTTAATTGTTACAGATATTACATCCTACCCCTTTAAAAGAATTTCATCTCCAAAATTCGTCTCTAGTAAAACAATTGAGGGTACTACGAATGATGTCTTCCTCAGGCTCCCAGGTAACCTCATCTGTGCCATGATGCTTCCACTAAACTAGTACAAGAGGAAATACTTTATTTCTAAGAATCTGTTCCTTCCAATCAAGTGTTCGAACAACATCCTCTATCATGGTCAAGTCTACCTACAACTCTTTTGGTTGTACCGGTTTCACTTGGGATGCGTCCTTCAAGCACTTTCTTGACATGGAAACTTGAAATATGTTATGTACACAAAAACGATTCGGAGGCAAATCCAACTATATACGACTGTGACCTTGCCCGACCTGAGGATCCGGTGCGGGGTCGCGGTAGAAGGAGGAGGCCACAGCCATGCCAAGATGGCAAGGGCACAAAATGGGATAAAAACGGAAAGAAAAGGAGTCACCACCTAGTCATTTAAGGGAAAGATGAGGAAAACCACAAACAAATCACAAAAGATGAATGCATGGGATGCAAATGTGAAGGCCAAATGTCTACTAACTAAAAGATGGGTAAGGATTCCTATTACGCACGAGGAATGTGTTAGGCACCCCCGTACACCCGAATAATTTGGTCTCTCTAGTCTAATTCGCTTGCTAGGGATTGAATGCATGTTTGCTATGCCTAGATTGTGCTCTAATCATGCTAATATGAATTCCAAGACAAAACTAGATGTATGTGTGAGATGGTACGCGAAAACTACGAAGAAATCCACATGAAATGATGAAATCACAAAGTATGACACAACAAAGAAATCACATGAAATGACGAGATTTCTGGCGAGAAAGGCTAGGAAAATTATACAGACCTCAAGAGAATTAAAAATAAAACCAACTCAAATCATCAGAATCATAGAAAACATCACGGAAATCAAGATGGAAAAATTGCAAGAATGTCAATGCAAAATACGTAAACTGTGACATGTAAAGAAAATCACAAAAAAGGACAGTGTTTTTGGAAAGAATATTCTGGAAAACGACACCGACATCAAGAACATCAAAAATGCGATAGACTCAAATCATTAGGATCATGGCAAACATCACGGAAATCGAGATGGAAAAATTGCAAAGAAGTTCATGTGAAACGGGTAAACAGTGACATGTGAAGAAAATCACATAAAATGACAGTGTTTTTGGGAAACAATGTTATAAAAAGTCACATCAATGTCAAAGGATCAAGAGTGGGGTCAACCCGAATCGTCAAAATCATGAAAACATGTCATAAAAATCAAAAAAGGAAAATAATCCGTGATGGAGCCAATGTCGGCCTTCCAGTCAGTTAATGTACGCCCTCGGGCGATGAAATCCAAATCAAATCGAAAAAGTTCAAAAATGTGGAATAAAGATAGTTAAATCAAATATTAAACGAAGGAATCCGAAGACAGGTAGGAAAAAAAAATCCATGGAAAAACACATGAGGTGCAGACTTATTCAAAAAGGATGGATTGATGTGCAAATGCTACGAAAACTATGTAGAATGCTTTGGACAGAGATTATGCAAGACTTGGTGCAATAACTGACATGCATGTGCAATTTGGTCATTTTAGTGGTCAAATGTGGTAAATGCATGTATGGGGATAATACATGGTCTAAGTTATGCCAAAATGTGTGCAAGATGTCAAGAAAAAGAAAACATGCAAAGGAAAGGCCTTAAAAATAATAAAACGATGTAAACACAATAAGGGACAAGTATAAGGACCAAAACGCAAAATTCACAGAAAAGGGTAAAAATCTGGATTAAAATACATTTAGAGACTTCTATCCTAGTGAGCAGATGAAGGATCAAAGGAAAATGTGGCACTGAGATGTATGAGAATGGTATCTAGATAATTTCCTGAAAACTCAAGGTCTAATGTGCAAAATTCACAAAAAGGGAAAAATCATGTGGTTAGAAAGTATTATCTTAATGCTAGGATGAAGGATTTAAGAAAATGTGGTTCTGTGGTGTGACATGTGTGAAAATTACACTATTGGTAGTTTCTTGAAAATTCAAGGTCTACTATGCAAAATTCACACATAAAGTGAAAATCTAACTAAAATGTGAAATCAGAAATTCATTTATATTGTAAACATGGTTTTTTGAAGAAAACTCTATTCAGGTGATGATTTACAAGCACATGTGATCAATAAATGTGAAACATACCAAAATGTGATTTGAAATACAATTAAAACTATGGTTAATGATTTAAGAAAAGATTCAGGGGCTTGGATATAAATGTTCTTGTTCAGAAAACATTATAGATTGAGTTCAGGGGCTGACTTGCAAAATTTCAGGACCAAAATGTGATAAAAATCAAGTTTTTTTCATGATTAGTGTAATTATGAAGTTTCTTAGGGTCAGGATGCAAATTTTACCAAGGAAAACTCTTTTTTAAAAACTCTAGGGGTTCAATGCAAAAACTCAAGACTTAAATGCAAAGAAAACATGATCTTAGGGGCTTAAGTGTGATAATACATGCATGAATAGAACTGAAAATGGAATTAAAAATTAAATAGGATAAAATGTGCAATATTTACAATGCAATTTAAAAAAGAGGAGAATTCAGGGTCAAAAAATAAATTCTTAGGACTCAATTGCAAAGAAAACATGAATGCAAGGGTCAAAATGTGAAGAAACAAACATTTAAGGGACTAAAAATGAAATTAAAATTTAAATAGGACAAATCATGCAATATTTAAAAGAATAATAAAGGAATGAAACTTATTTAAATCTTCAAGAGTTTAAACACAAAAACACAGGACCTAAATGTAATAAAAAAAGGACCCAAGAGTAAAAAAAAGGACTTGGATGCAAGAAAGGACCTGGATGTAAGAAAAAAAAGGACCTAGATGCAATATCCAAGGACCTAAAAAGAAATGACAGGGACCTAAATGTAATGATAACCCAGACCTTTGTCCAATTAACGAAAACTAAAAATATTTTCTTAAATCCCACTGTTTCGAAGATCACCGGCTTTTTGCCGACACTCCCACTCTGGCGTGGACTCCGACGGGCCTCCGACGGCACTGTGGCTGCGTGAAGGCAGTGGCGGTGGTCGAAGAAATTGGAGAGAGGTACGGTGGGAATCTCTGACGCATCGAATGGGGCTGGAATGGCCTGAGGTGCCTCCCCCACCTCTAACTCTAGCGAGTGGCGATCGACGCCAGAGATGACAACGGCGGAGTGGTTGACAACGAGGAGGTCGCTGGGATGGTGTGGCGAGGACCGGAGGGGCATCGGAGGAGCATACGGGGACTCCTGGTGGTGACGACGGGATCTAGGGTAGCCTGGGTTGTGCCACCTGTCTAGGTCTCTGGCGACGGTTTCAGGCGGTGGTGGAGGCAGCGTTGCAGCAGCGATGAAGTGCGAGCAACGGTTGGGGAAGCTCCAGGGAATTGAGGCGATGCCTTCGGGAGGGTTGGACGAGTCTGGAGCTGGTCGGAGTACTCGTCCTGTCTTAGGCTCTGGTGACGGGTGCAATGGTGACGGCGATGACTCTCTCCGGCTCAGGAGGCTTGAGGATCCTCTCCTGAGTGATGGGAACTCAGGAAGGAGGAGAGGCCTATGGGGCCTCATCCTGAACCCGGAGGCCTTAGGCCTCGCTGGTGGTGGCCAACCCACCACCAAAGAAAAGGAAGATGGCGTAGGAAGAGGAAAACGCCGACGAAGCTCGATCCAGAAGACCCAGATGTTTGACAAAACTAAAAAAATAAATGAGGGTGTCAAGAGAGGGGAAGATTACCTGAATGAAGGCTGGGCTGTCCTCCCGGTGAGGCTCGATGGCGACGCTCTGGACCGACGGCTCTGGCGACGGCGGTTCAAGGGATTCTGAGGCTTAAAAAGGGGCTTGAGGAGGTGGTCTGGGTGTGGGGGAGATGGCTAGGACTTCAGGGGCTCAAATGGGGGTCTCTTAGGCTCTCTCCTCGGGTTTCGTCGGTGCTCTCCCTCCGTTCAGTCTTTGACCTTCTCCCCTGATCTGTTCCTCCCCGTTCTTCAGGTGGTTTCTCAAGCTTCAAAAGGAGTGGAAGAAGTGGTTGAGGTCATGGATCGTGGTTGGCAGTTGGCCAGCTCGTGGGGAAGGAGGGAGATGGGTCAATTGGCTGTGGGGAGGAAGAAGGCACTATTCATTTATTTTTTAGTGTCCTATGTTTTTGATTATGTTTGGTTCGGGCAGAACAGGCCTAATTTTGGGCTTTTTGTTTTTTGTTTTAGGTTTTTGTTGTTTTAGGTTTTAGGGTTTTGGTTTTGTTTTAAGTTTTGATTTTTTGGTTTTAGGTTTTGATTTTTAGTTTTAAGTTTTCTAATTAGGTTTATGATTTTGATTTTGTGATTTTAATTTAGGTTTTAATTACTTGGTTTTAGATTAATTTTTTTAGGATTATTGTTTTTCTTTTAGGGTTTTTGTGATTAGGGTTTGGGATTTTAAAGTTTTATTTAACTTAGGCTTTTTGTGGTTTTAATTAAGTTCTTTTGATTCTGTGATTAAGGTTTAGTTAACTTCAAATTTGGATTTTATTTATTTTAGGGGTTTTTTAGGGTTTTTGATTTTAATTAGAGTTTTTTGGTTTAAATTAGGTTTTTGGGTTTTAATTAAGGGTTTTTTAGTTTAATTAGGTTTTTTTTTAAATTAGAATTTTGAGTTTAATTTAGGGTTTTTAGATTTTAATCATGGTTTTTAGTTTAATTAGGGTTTTTTGGATTTTAGTCATGGTTTTCAGTTTAATTAGGGTTTTTTGGATTTTAATTGAAGTTTTGGTTTTAAATTAGGGTTTTTAACTTAATTAAGTGACTTTAGGGTTTTGAGTTTAATTTAGGTTTTTTCCCTTGTATTTAAATGGATTAAAGTGGTTTAAATGGATTTTATTTGATTTTGACTTTAATTAGGGTTTTCACTTGATTAATTAGGATTTTAAGCGGATTTAGATGAATTTTATTTGATTTTGACTTTAATTAGTGTTTTCACTTGATAAATTAGGATTTTAAATGTTTTTAGGTGGGTTTTGTTTAATTTTGGTTTTAATTATGGTTTTACTTAATTAATTAGAGTTTTTTATGTTTTAAATGAATATTATATGATTTTGATTCTTAATTATTGATTTTTTGCTTTGATTAGGTTAGAGTGGGCTTGTGTGGGCTTAAGTGGACTTGATGGTTTAGGGTTTTGGTGCAGTTAGGGTTTAGGGGTGGTGGCTGTGTAGACACCCTTGATTTTGAGGTGGTTCATTGATAAACTTTTCAGATGTTGCTTTGGATGTGGCTAACCCAACCACTTTTTGAATCCCATTAGCTAAACCAATCCCAAACCTATGGTAGGTCCATAGCCTAATTAGAAATTCAAACAGATAGGGGAGAGCACCAAATTAGAGCACCAAGCCAAAGCACCAAGGTAGAGCACCAATATTAAGCACCTAGCTTGAGCACCTAGCTAGCACACCAAGCCAGAGTACATAAGTGGCACACTTAGCTGGAGCACCTATCTGGCGCACAGCCACTTCTCAGGCTGCTGGCTTTCCACCTCCCATGTTTGTAACCTTTGCCAACGAATATGCCATGGAATCTTCCCAGGCTCTTCGTTTAGGAGGCTGCTTGTATTCTCTAGGAGTTACCCATGAGAAATCCCTATATAAGGACACCCATAGGCAACCATTTGGGGGACCTTTTGGAAGAAGATCTTGTGCAAGCTATCTACTATTTTCTGCAATCCACTCTCTTTTCTCTCAAGCACTCCCTTATATTTTGAAGCATTGCCAGCCCTTCCAAAACAACAAGGATCCCATTATCTTTGATATCTCAAGAAGGAACACCTTGGGAGGTAGGTCCTCTCTTTCCCTTCTTCTTTAATTTCAGCTCTTGCACCAAGATAAAGCATGCCTTGAACTTAACATATAATCTGATTTTTGCTGTTTATATAAGAGATTTTTATGATAAAATGTTGATTTCATATACAAGATGTCTTGCATGTAGGATCCATATGTTAAAAATCTACATCATGTAATTCCTACGAGTAGTTTTACTACTTTTCTTCTCTATTTCTTTACACTAGGATCCATGATCCACGCACATGTATGCTAAGATATGCAATAGAGATGTTCTTAACGTATTCACCACTTGCATATGTCTTGTCGAGCTTATTTTCTCATGCATATTCTTTAGAATCTTGTATAAGCATTTTTCTGCCATGAACCCATGAATCATCTTGTTTTTTTGAATCAAATAATAAAAGTTTCTATTCATTTTGCATTTCATCATGTTTCAGTTTCCATCCGCATAATTGGTTTAATCATATAGAAAAAAAGGAAAGTTACCTCTCTGAATCTGCACCAGAATTTTGGATTAGACTGCAATCTAATCCAGATTTTCTGGGGAGCACCATTCTGGCGCACCTATATGGCGCACCAAAGCAGTGGTGATTCCTTGGTATTTCATGACATAGCATGCATGATTTCAACCTCAAATGATGTTGTTTTTTCAGTCGTTTTCACCTTTGGATATTCAGTCCACGGTTTAAAATCTGGTAGGCCGATTGCCATTTACTCCTTTGTGGAGAATCTATGCATCAGCCCATGATCCAGTAACATGGTTGAACCTTGTTGTTTTCATTCAGCATGAGTAAGAGGTGGCCTTGTGTGAGGCTATTAGCCCTTGAGCATATGATCCATAAATCTTCTCACACTTGCATGTCTTTCATTTTTTAAAAGGATATTTTCTATTTTTTTTTTACAAGGACTTTACATTGCATAACTTTCTAAAATGCATTTATATGACATTGCACTACATGGCTTTCTTGTATTTTCCTTGGCACATCTTTCTGGCCCACACAGGAGCACATAGGTGGTGCACCAAACTGGAGCACCAGTCTGGCGCACCTAACAGGCGCATCAGCCTGTTTTCAGTAGCACACAACAGGTGTTCACATGATTTTTAGCATGATTTCTTGCTTCGATTTGCTTTTAGTTTTCTCTGGCTTTCTTCCTAGATATATTTGGGAAGACCCTTTTCTGTTTTTAGCCATTTCTATGCATGTTAGATCATACATTGCAAGTAGTAAAGCAAGGATGAAAAATCACTCGAAATACTTAGATCTTTGATCTTATTTATGCAATATTTTTGCATCAACGTTTGACCCATTATATGAGCGATACTTCTGAGCATTAGGACACACCCTGCACTCCATGCACCCTTATTTTAGCATAAGACAACACTCACTTAGCATGGCATGGCATGTCGCCCTCAGGCATACAGTAAAGGCTGAAAAGCCGACATTTCATATATGCAAATGAGAAACCTATAAAAGACCGATTATTCGGGTGTACGAGGGTGCCTAATACCTTCCTCGTGCGTAACAGGGATCCTTACCCATTTTCTGGTTTAAGACATTTTCCATTGGTTTTTATATGCATGATTTGAATGATTCTTTTATGGTTTTCCTCGTCTTCCATTTTAATAGACTAGGTGGCGACTCCCGCATTTTTATTTTATTTTTGTTGTGACTTTGCCGACCCCCATGCATTTGGCCGTTCTCGCCAAGCCCGAGGCTGTCACTGGCATGGTTACAGGTTGCAACTAGAGCATCTTCTAGAGGAGTTTGCTGCCAAGTGACTGTAAAATCAGGGTGTCTACAAATGCCCCTCTCTGAGCGAGGTTGAGGGACAAATTGAACCGAGACCGATGCTCGGGGTTGAGGAGGATGTTGGTGACGAGCAAGTAGCCTGTCGGCTCAAGATGGGGAGTGCGAGGTATTTCCCAACTCATACCAAGGGATGCCTAGACTTCAGGCTAGTCGCACGATAGGGGGAACTTGGCGAATGACAGACCTTTCGGCCCGAAAGGATGCACGACAAGATATCGGACTTGCCAACTAAGGAAAGACTGATGACGGATGTCAACCGGATAGTTTGGGGGTATCAGTCCGCTCCTGACAATATGATGGTTGTCAACAAGATAGTTTTGGGTATCAGCCCACTCTTGACAAGATGACGGTCGCCAACCAGATAGTTCGGGGTATCAACCCACTCCTGACAAGATGACGGTCGTCAACTGGATAGTTTAAGGTATCAGCCCGATGATAGTATACTTAGTGGGTCCTGCTCTAGATCTCACCTGAGGCCTAGAAGGAGATGGAAATGAGACTTGGATCTCCCTCAGACTTATAGGAGTCACGAGGAAAAGGATAAATGTTGTTCCTAGGACTTAAGGAAACAGCAACTCGAATCTCCTCTAAGCTTAGAGGAGTCGCGAGAGAAAAGGATAAATGCTGGTCCTAGGACTCAAAGAACCAGCAACTCGGATTCCTCTGGACTTAGAGGAGTCACAAGGAAAAAGGATAAAAGTTGGTCCTAGGTCTCAAGGAACCAGCGGCTCGAATCTCCTCCGGACTTGAAGGAGTCACGAGCGAAAGGGGATAAAGGCTAATCATAGGATTCAAGAAAACAACGACTCGGATCTCCTTTAAACTTAAAGGAGACATGAGGAAGAGGATAAATGATGTTCCTAGGACTCAAGGGAACAACGACTCGGATCTCCTCTGGGCTCAGAGGAGTCGCGAGGAAAAAGGATAAAGGCTGGTCCTAGGACTTAAGGAACCAACAGCTCGGATCTCCTCTGGACTTAAAGGAGTCACGAGGAAAAGGGATAAATGCTGGTCCGAGCACTCAATGAACCAGCGACTCGGATCGCCTTTAGACTAAGAGGAGTCACGAGGAAAAAAAAGATAAATGTCGTTTCTTGGACTCAAGGAAACAACGACTTGGATCTCCTCTAAGCTCAGAAGAGTCGCGAGAGAAAAAGATAAATGCTGGTCTTAGGATTCAAGGAACCAACGACTCGGATCTCCTCTAGACTTAGAGGAGTCACGAGGGAAAAGGATAAAAAGTATTGGTCCTAGGACTCAAGGAACCAGTGACTCGGATCTCCTCTAGACTCAGAGGAGTCGCGAGAGAAAAGGATAAATGCTGGTCCTAGGAATCAAGGAACCAGCGACTCGGATCTCCTCCGGACTTAGAGGAGTTACGAGGAAAAAGGATAAAAAGTACTAGTCTTAGGACTCAAGGAACCAGCGATTCGGATCTCCTCTAGACTTAGAGGAGTCACGAGAAAAGGGATAAAGGTTGTTCCTAGGACTCAAGGAAACAGCGACTCGGATCTCCTCTAGACTTAGAGGAGTTGCGAGAAAAGTGGATAAAGGCTGGTCCCTAGGACTCAAGGAACCAACGGCTCAGATCTCCTCCGGACTTAGAGGAGTCGCGAGAAAAGAGGATAAAGGCTGGTCCTAGGACTCAAAGAATCAGCGGCTCGGATTTCCTCCGGACTTAGAGGAGTCGCAAGAAAAGAGGATAAAGGTTGGAACTAAGACTCAAGGAACCAACAGCTCGGATCTCCTCCGGACTTAGAGAAGTCGTGAGAATAGAATAAATGTTGTTCCTAAGAGTCAAGGAAACAGCGACTCGGATCTCCTCCGGAGTTAGAGGAGTCGCTAGAAAAGAGGATAAAGGTTGGTCCTTGACTCAAGGAGCCAGCGGCTCGAATCTCCTCCAGACTTAGAGGAGTCACGAGAAAATAAATAAATGATGTTCCTGGGACTCAAGGAAATAGCGACTCAGATCTCCTCTGGGCTCGGAGGAGTCACGATAGAAAAGGATAAATGCTGGTCCTAGGACTCAAGGAACCAGCGACTTGAATCTTTTCCGGACATAGAGGAGTCACAAGGAAAAAGGATGAAGGCTGGTCCTAGGACTCAAGGAACCAGCGGCTCAGATATCCTCTGGACTTAGAGGTGTCATGAGGAAAAGGATAAATGCTGGTCCTAGGACTTAAGGAACCAACGACTCAGATCTCCTCCAGACTTAGAGGAGTCGCGAGAGAAAAGGATAAATGCTGGTCCTAGGATTCAAGGAACCAACGACTCGGACATGCATCTAGATTTCGATGGGCACTGTTGTAATTGTATGCGAGGGGTGGCTAGTCCCTTTGGTCATTTGGATTCTTTGGATGCTTGCTTCGACTCCTCCTTAAGGTAAATGATAGGGGTAAAGTTGGCCTACTTGCCTCTCTCTTTTAGGGCCAGCTTCTATTTACAACTTCTGTCTCTTTATTTCTTTTGTGCCCTTGTGGATATGTTTATTTTTATTTTGGCTCACACTCATGCTCGCTCCTAACATTTTATCTCCCTCTGAAGGTGTAAGTCCCTAGGGAGTTTGGACATTTCACCTAACCATGGTCAGATGGTGGCTCCCTCGCTCGCTAGAGTGTCTCGGTGGTATCAACTGAAAAGGTATAGACTCTTCTCAAGCAGGCTAGCTATTCCAATTTTCGTCATCGGGATATGATGTTGATGCGTTTATGCATAGATGCATGCAATTATCGATGTGCTTAAGTTATTGGTGTGCACGAACGCAAAAAAAAGCAAATGTTGTGGATTAGATGCGTCTGGATTGCCTTTTTTTTTTAAATATATATGCATGATAAAGTAGTGGATGATGCATGATGTGCGAAAGGATACTTTGCAAGTCAAATGTGGTAAATGTATGTATGGGGATAATGCATGGTCTAAGTTATGCCAACATGTGTGCAAGATGTCAAGAAAAAGAAAACATGCAAAGGAAAGGTCTTAAAAATAATAAAACGACGTAAATACAATAAGGGACAAGCATAAGGATCAAAACGCAAAATTCACAAAAAAGGATGAAAATCTGGATTAAAATACATTCGGAGACTTCTATCCTAGTGTGCAAATAAAGGATCAAAGGAAAATGTGGCACTGAGATGTATGAGAATGGCACCTAGATAATTTCTTGAAAACTCAGGGTTTAATGTGCAAAATTCACAAAAAGGGAAAAATCATGTGGTCAGAAAGTCTTATCTTAATGCTAGGATGAAGGATTTTAAGAAAATGTAGTTCTGTGGTGTAACATGTGTGAAAATTACACTTTTGGTAGTTTCTTGAAAATTCAGGGTCTACTGTGCAAAATTCACACATAAAGTGAAAATCTAACTAAAATGTGAAATCAGAAATTCATTTATATTGCAAACATGGTTTTTTGATGAAAACTCTATTCAAGTGATGATTTACAAGCACATGAGAAATCCCTATATAAGGACACCCATAGGCAACCATTTGGGTCAGAATTATATTGCATAATTGGTTTAATCATATAAAAAAAAGAAAGTTACCTCTCTGAATCTGCACCAGAATTCTGGATCAGACTGCAGTCTGATCCAGATTTTCTAAGGAGCACCATTCTAGCGCACCTATATGGCGCACCAAAGCAGAGCACCGCCCTGGCGCACCATTCTGGTGCACCAGACTGGTCAGAGAACAGATCACCCTATTTTGCATCCCCATCTGCCTGTTTTCCCGAATAGTTTTGAGTCTGATTCTTTCAATGGTGATTCCATGGTATTTCATGAGATAGCATGCATGATTTCAACCTCAAATGATGTTGTTTTTTCAGTCGTTTTCACCTTTGGATATTCAGTCCACGGTTTAAAATCTGGTGGGTTGATTTCCATTTACTCCTTTGTGGAGAATCTATGCATCAGCCCATGATCCAGTAACATGGCTGAACCTTGTTGTTTTCATTCAGCATGAGTAAGAGGTGGCCTTGTGTGAGGCTATTAGCCCTTGAGCATAAGATCCATAAGTCTTCTCACACTTGCATGTCTTTCATTTTTTAAAGGATATTTTCTATTTTTTTTTTACAAGGACTTTACATTGCATAACTTTCTGAAATGCATTTATATGACATTGCACTACATGGCTTTCTGGTATTTTCCTTGGCACATCTTTCTGGCCCACACAGGAGCATATAGGTGGCGCACCAGTCTGGAGCACCAGTCTGGCGCACCTAACAGGCGCATCAGCCTGTTTTCAGTATCACACAGCAGGTTTTCACATGGTTTTTAGCATGATTTCTTGCTTCAATTTGTTTTTAGTTTTCTCTGGCTTTCTTCCTAGATATATCCGGGAAGACCCTTTTCTGTTTTTAGCCATTTCTGTGCATGTTAGATCATACATTGCATGTAGTAAAGCAAGGATGAAAAATCACTCGAAATACTTAGATCTTTGATCTTATTTATGCAATATTTTTGCATCA
>JAMKQA010000695.1:0-20921 GCA_024699735.1 Posidonia australis | reverse complement strand
ACAAGTAGGGGAGAGCACCTAGCTAGCACACCTACCTGGAACACCTGGCTAGCACATCTACCCAGCACACCTAGCTAGCACATCTACCCAGCTGGCTAGCACACCTACCTGGCACACCTGGCTAGCACACCTACCTGGTACACCTAGCTAGCACACCAACCTGGCGCACATACCTGCCGTATATGCCAGGCGCCTAGCCATTTCGAGGCTGCTGGCTGCTGGCTTTCCACCTCCCATGGCTGTTACCTCTACCAACAAATATGCCATGGAATCTTCCAGGCTTTTCGTCTACGAGGTATTTTGGCCTTTCACGTCAAAATCCTCGAGGCTGTCGTCGGCATGGTTACAGCTATCAATTTCAAATTTCTGCTGAGTATTTGCAAATGTCTGCCTCAAACATAACTTCCCACACCTTTCGTGGGTTATTCTGCAAATTTCATAATCTTAGGGGGTTTTCTGCAAATTATCCCATCTGATAAACTTTTTGAAGATCATGAGCTATAAGGGCTATTGGCAAGTGGTGGCTTGGTCGGAAGGCTGGTTGTGTAGTGGTGGTGCATGGAGGCCTATGGTAATGTGGCTTGTGGGTTGGCCGTGGAGGTGAAGGTCGGTGATTGGGCTATGGTGGTCGATGGGTGGAGGGTCAGGTCTTGGGCCGTGAGGTGGTGGTCGACGGTTGGGCTGTGGTGGCTGGCGGTGAGGTGATGGGTATTGTGGTTCCTGTGAGCAAGTTATGTTTTTTCACATAGATCCATGATTTAATCTTCAAATTACATGCCATTTATGCCATAAACATAGTTTGAAAGCATAATATCTCCCCAACATGATTGAGTATACATGCCATCTTTGTCAAATCACTTGAAATATGATTCTGTCTATAAACTGAACCATGAGCTGCCAATTTTCAACACTTTAGCCAACTTTTATCATTTTCCATCATTGTTGAGCATGACTTTATTTTATTTATCAATCCATGCCTATGCAACAATAATAATAGCAAAAATGGGAAAAAGATACATAGCAGTGTAATGAATGCCCATGCCTTTATGTAACAACGGGTATGCCTTGCTTTGTAACTTCAATAACAATAACGCTTAAAAACAGCCATGACTGGGCTCCCACACTTTCACGTAACTACCTTTTTTCTTTTTCTTTTCGATAGTGGACTCTATTTTGCCATATTGGGCTATACTTGCATGTTGATGCTTTGTTTATGCATACCATGCCCTTCTATTCTGCCAATGACTGCATGCTCTATAAATATACCTGATAAACAACATTTATACTGCCATGTTTTACCTCGAGGCTTGCGCTTTGCTGTGTTTGGATATACTGTATTCATTTTGCTTGACTCTGCTGTTTAAATCTTGGTTTGACCCTTGCTTCCCTGCAGGATGACTCAGTTCCCGAGGGAGAGAGTCCACTGCTTCCCCAGGACACACCGTATAGTTCTCGTCCACGGCGGTGGGGCAGCTCTTTGAGTTCTCGGGCTTCTAGTAGCTCGACACCCGCTATCCCTATCGA
This sequence comes from Posidonia australis, assembly GCA_024699735.1. Lineage (NCBI taxonomy): Eukaryota > Viridiplantae > Streptophyta > Magnoliopsida > Alismatales > Posidoniaceae > Posidonia > Posidonia australis. The sequence continues at coordinate 19,397 of JAMKQA010000695.1, read as the reverse complement.
GGTAAGTTGACCTGGAATAACTTGTGCATATGATATAAATTTTCCACCTTTATTAAGAAATGTAGTTTCAGGAGTTTGGCAACTTCGCGGGGCGACTACTTAGCGGCGATCACAATTGTGAGAGTCCAGATTTCGAGATAACTATTTTTATTCTTCCTTTAGCATGTCTTGGCTCTGACACTGATCCTGTATTTATCTGTTGTTTCAGGTTGGCGATGCTAACCAGGTGATGCGGTGCTATCGGGCCCCCATGCTTGATCATTTCCGCTGCTTACCTGAGTTTCTACAAGATTTCTTGCTCCACCGATCCCCTTTCGGTGGTTTACTTCGCATCCCAGCTATTCATGGTCACTACAAATTTTTCCGAGCTTTGTTGGAGAGTTGGAGTTTTAAGATGCATACCTTCCACTTTCCATTCAGAGAACGGACTATATTACCGGACCAACGGGCCTTGCTGATGGGCCTTCCATTCGGCGACGAGCCGATCATTAGCAAGACCACACATGGGATGCACCTGGCTCCTGCGCACTTAGGCTGTGTTCCTCCAAAGCCACCTAGGGGGAAACACATGATCATAGTGGGATGGCTTCGAGAGTGGGACCAGTTCTGGCCCAACCAGGAGCCGGGCAGCGACGAGGCTGACTTTGTACTCAGGCATTTCTTGCTGGATCTGCTAGCCATGATTTTTTGCGACTCTTCAGCTTACTGCATTCACGTGGATTGGCTGGCATATCTGACCAACTTAGAGTACCTAGATCATTATGACTGGGCTGGGGCTAGCTACACCTGACTGATCTGCGGACTGCATAATGTAGCTAGGCTGGGTCGCCGGTCTCATGTGGGACTATACCCACTGCTCATTGTAAGTATTTTATTTTCTTTTTGCAAAATTTCAAATTTCCTTCTTGATAATAGCTGATAATTAACTTTCCTTCTGCTTGCTTTTGCTAGTATTGGGCCATGGAGCATATTACACGGGGACACTGTTTTGGCCGCCTCCGTGATGAGCTTCTCCCGCTCCCTCGCCAGTGGGTTGAGCCTGATCATTGGGCTGCTGCGGGGGTTTTTATATTTGCTGGATTTGGTAGAGCTCGAGGACGTAAGTTTTTATATTTTGGACTTTTATTTTTTGCATGTCCATATTTGCCTGCATTGCTTACAATTGTCTTTTTTTTTTTTTGCAAACTGGTGCACTTGCACCCATTCTCAAGGTATGATGGCTTCAACTAGGAACCTCTGAACTCTAGCCGTGTTCTGAGAGGCAAGCAAGTGAAGTTCTACTGTATGAAAAAGTTGACCTACGTCCTCCCAGGGCACGTGAGGCACCAATTTCTGAATGAATTCTGCATTCCTGCCCCTCCTCCTTCAGACATGGATCTCCTGGTCCCATCTCGTGCCGCTGCTAGGAGTCGACACGCCACTGCTGTGGCTTCTCAAGACAGGCATATTCTTCGAGAACTCAACTACACTGATTATTTAGATTGGTACAAATGGGTCGTGAAGCCCTACCTTTTTTAGGAGGCCTTGCGTGATAGCCAACGCGGGATGTGGTACGCCTCCAACTGGGCCAAGGTAAATCCTTGTACTTTCTACTTGAATAATTTTTGCACCATTTTGAAGGCTTAATCTGACACTTGTTTTACTCTTACAAGGCTTCGAGGAGCAGTTTGCCTCCTTCTATGAGGACATTAAATGAAAACGGGTATGTCGCTTTTACTTCTAAATCTCACCTTGTTTATGCCATAAATTCACCTGACACTTTTGCAAAATTCGTACAGGAGCTGCAGTGGAGGAACATCATATGGGTACCCTTTCTGACTTTCTTTTAACTGCATCCTTTAACACTGTTGCAAATCTGACACTCTTTTGAGAATTTTTCAGCAAGACTATCCGGCTAACGAGGTGAATGTGGCCAGCAGTGGAGAATTCACCTTAGAATTATCTTAAGAGGACCGTTCTGACACAAATGTTTCATAGAGGGTCCTGAGTTCTTCTGCCCGTTCCCAGTCTGCTGCTGTTGCCTGGTATTCGGGCTAGATCACCTAACGAGGGGCCCAACTCCTAGCCAAGAATTTCCAGGAGGCATCATTTGATGAGGAGGAGTCGGACGAGGAGTAGTTGTTTCCCTTTTCCAGTTCAGTCTCTTTTTGTTTGCCAGTCTTTGTACAAATGCTGCAACTTGTATTTTGAACAATGTAACTTGTGTTTTAAGAGTTCATGAATGCAAATCTGACTTTGGAATGCAACCCTCTTCTTGGGTACTTGTCTGCGTGTGTGAAATGTATACTTTCATGCAAGTTTCAAGAAATGGTGTCGATTTGGGCGAGCTTAATATTTTAGGGGAGGGTCTGCCTACTGTCAACAAGGTCGTGCACCAGCTATGTGCGCCACCTTGGTGCACCACCTTGGTGCTCCACCCAAAATCGCCAGTTTGCCTTCCTTTTCTGCTGCGACCCCTTCTATTTTCCTATATAACTTCGTATATCACGATGAAATCCACCGCCTCTTCTACTGCAAAAATCCACTCACAAGCCCCCAATATTCCTTGAAGCTTTATTTTGCTCTTTTGGTGCCGGTGACGCTCTCTTCCATTGCAATGGTATGTGATCTTGCCCATTTTCTTTGATGCGATATAGATATAAAAAAAATTGATGATTCTTTGAGATGATTTTTTATATATGCATAGATCCCCATGTTGTTTCTTTCATTTGATCTTTGTGGTTCATATTCCTTCACAACTTGCTACGAGGAAGAAAATACATATACCGATTTTATCAGATCATATGAAGGGATGTTATGATTTTCTCTTATTCTTGGGCTTTGTATACATTTCTCATATTTTGCAAAAGGGAAAAGCCTTCATAAGCTGATGTTCCATCACGCCTTAGATTTGCAAAAGACAAAATAAATCATATCTTCTGATTTTCCCAATCTTACGACATGCACATTTTTCATATCTTATAAAGGGAAGTACTACGTGTTCTGGCTTTTTTTTCAGATTTATAATCTCATTTGATCCTCCCCACCATGAGAAATGGCTTTGCGAAACCACTTTTTGTTTGCATTATTCTTGCCATATGTTTACCGAATACCATTTCCACAAGGATACCCAACCATGGTGACACCGAAATATTGCTCTGACGTTCTGCGAGCATGGATTGATACATTAACTGTGAGGATCGTGAGCAACTACGGGTTTGGGGCATATCCTCCCCGTTATTGAATATTGCCAGGATGGAGGTGAACTGGCACTTGTTATGTGCTGCAGCCAGATTCTGGAAACTCGCTTTCCATGTGTTCCGTTTTGGGCAGACAGAGCTTACTCTCACCTTGGAAGAAGTCCGGCAGATATGTGGCCTGTCACCATACATGTCACTGCCCGTCTTCATGCGCTATGACAGCCACACTTCAGTCTTGAGTCGACTGACCGGTTTGTCTCAAGGTGCTTGTGAGAAAAGCCTCATCTGCAAGGATGGGTCGGCTACCATGCTACGCTTGGATTATTTTGACAAGATTGTCAGCAACCGCGTGCCCTTAGGTAGCTTGTGGCTCCATGGCTTTGTGGTACACTTTCTTGGGGAGCTCATCTTCTGCCACGACTGAATGACAGTTGCTATTTAGGTGGCAGAAATAGCATTAGCCATGATCACCCGCCAAATTGATCTCGCCCCCAATCTTTTGGCAAAGACCTATGTCGGCTTAGATCGAGCCTTGAAATGTTCCAAGCATTTTAATGGTTGCGACGCCATAGTGCAAGTAAGTTAACAATGTCACTTCAATGATTTGCTGTGCTTATCTAACTGTGCTCTGTTTTCTCTTGACAGGCTTGGCTTGCTACCCAAATGGGGGTGGAAGTCCTATGCCCTCAACATTCTGTCTTTGACTCCTACAGTCGTACCAACCATTCACGCACCCTTCTAGGTGTACATGAGCTATGCAACAGAATGTGAAATCTTACCAAGGACACTGTAGTTTGGCGCATTTTGTTCAGATCTTCGAAGCCCTTCACTGTCTTTTTTAATGATAGCGACATACGACTGATTGTCCTTCCGGGGCTAATGGGCGGTGTAGAATACCATCCTATCCGTGTTCTTCGTCAATTTGGCTTTTGCCAGGATTCGATTGAGCAAAGCCCTATGCCTGACTACTTCAAAAGATACATCCTCGGTTCTGATGTGACAACCTCTGAGCTAGCCCTCCTGACGCATGGCGGCATTCAATTTTCTGGTCTTGCCATTACTGAAGGTTCAGATTGCATAGTGGAGTATGAGGCTGAAATTCAAGAGACTTGGCCTATAAGAGAACTTCCTCCTAGTGGCACTTCCTTTACAAGAGCTGGTAGCTCAAAAAGGGCAAGAATTGACTGAATGCAACTTGGGGGTTCACTTTTATTAAGTGAGCAAATCTCGTACAACTGATGGATTGTAATAAAAGACAATTTTGCTTTCACACTTTGTCATTTTAGATTTTGATCTGGTCTGTGTCTGCCTTTGTAATGGATCTAAACTTTATGTATCAAGAAATTCATGCTAGCCTGCATGCTCCTAATAGCACTGTCCCAGTGATTCTTTTGACTTAGAATGGTAGCTGGCATGCCCCTAGTCAAAAGACCCATTTTCAACCAAAGAGCACTTAACATGCCCCGGGTTTAAACTCCCTTCTTTGCCAATATTGCAACTCAAAAAGGCAGCTGGCATGCCCTTGGTTGGATTATGGACAAATGCCTTGGAAAGCGATGCAAAATGCAAAAAAAATGCGTGATTTAAAATGCTAAATGCTAAATGATTTATAAAAGTATAGGATGAGAGCAAAATCTACGCATGGTTCATAAACATTGGTGCCCTCAGCGCCAAGGAAGACTTTATTGCCTACTACAACGGACGAAAATGTACTCGACTCACATGACACTACCTGGATGCCTAGGCTTATTTGTGGCTCTCACTTGACTACACAGCATTTTAGGATAGCATGGACTCCGTGCCAAACTCCTAGGGCCCTATACCTACTCTTTTAATAGTTCATTTTTCTTTTACTCCATTAAAGGCATGTTGACTTATGCTACCCCTACATGGAGGTAATAAACACCTAAGCTGAGGGGTGGCTGCTCTCTCCTTTGTTTTGAGAGGTGGCTAGTCCCTTTATAAATGTGGGCTTTGTAGGTGTATGCTTCAACTCCTCTCCAAGTTATGTGATAGGGATAGAGTTTTCTCGCATACTTCTCTCATTGGAGCTAACTTCTATCTTCAACTTCTATCTTCTCATTTCATTTGTGCTCCGAAGTCCATATATTTTTCATGGCTCACACTCACTCTCGACCAATCATTTTTTCTCCCTCTCAAGGTATAGGCCCCTTCGGAATTTGTACATTTCGTCCAATTCCCTGTAAATAGTTGCTCCCTCACTCCCTATGTCACTCAGGTAGTAACACATGAGGCGGAACAAAACTCTTCCTAAGCAGGCTGGCCTTCCGATTTTCCTCATCGAACAATGGTTATGCTTATGACTACAATGCAAATGAAAAGAAAATACAGTGCATATGATGCGATTTATGTAATGTTCGGATGCAATAACTTAAAATACTAGCATGCGAACGTAAAAAAAAACATAGAGATGCATGGCTCACGATGCAAGGCTTGGGATTGGCTGAGATTCACTGGTAGTACTTTTTCAGGTAGGAAGCGTTAATAGGCTCTGACTACTCCCCATGATCCATGTCGTTAAGAATGACTGCGCCTCCAGACAGGGCTTCTTTCACAATAAAAGGTCCATGCCAGTTGGGCCTAAACTTACCTTGGGCATCAAGTAAGTGAATGGCACGCAAAACTAGATGACCTGGCTCAAAATTTCTAGGCGAAACTTTCTTCTGATATGCCCTGGCCATTCGCTTCTGATAGCATTGGGCATGGTGCAAGGCTTGTAATCTGTGCTCGTCAATCAAGTCTAGTTGAACACAGCGGTCTTGGATCCATTCTGCCTCATCCAATTCTGCTTCCTTCAGAATTCTCAGTGACGGGATCTCCACTTCGAAAGGGAGGGCTGCCTCCATACCATAAACAAGTGAATACGATGTTGCTCCCATTGATGTCCGGACTGAGGTCCTGTAAGCCCATGGTGCATAAAGCAATTTCTCATGCCAGTCTTTATGGGTCTCAGCCATCTTCTTCAAGATCTTTACTAGGTTTTTATTGGCTGATTTCAGAGCTCCATTCATCTGTGGTCGATAAGGAGAGGATTTGTGGTGCTTGATTTTGTAACCATGAAGATAATCATCAACTCTCCTTGCTATGAAGTTAGCTCCATTATCTGATATGATGGCATGCGGAACCCCATATCTGGCGATAATGTTATTCCTAATGAATTTTTCTGTAGTTGCTGGTGTAACCGTTTTATATGACGCTGCCTAGACCCACTTTGTAAAATAATCAATGGCCACAAGAATATAGCGATGCTTATTGGATGCAGTTGGATGAATGGCCCCAATAACATCAAATCCCCATGTGGAAAAGGGCCAAGGTGACGACATGCTATGTAAATACTGTGGGAGAGCATGTATGAAGTTGCCATGTATTTGGCAATTGTGGCATCTCCGCACAAATTGGCAACAGTCTGTTTCCATAGTGGACCAGAAGTAACCTTGCAACATAATTTTCTTGGCCAAGAGTACTCCATGCATGTGTGGACCACATGTGCCTGCATGTACCTTCAACATCAGCATATCTGCCTCCTTCTTGTCCACGCACCTATGAAGCATTTGATTGTAGGATCTTCTATATAGATGCCCTGCCTCGAGTACATATTTAGAGGCCAGCTGTATCAAGGTCTTGTTATCTGTTGGGGAAATACTAGATGGGAAGTCGCCGGTCTCCATGAAAACTTTGATATTGATATATTAGGGCAATTCAGTTGTCGTTTCTGCTTCTTGGATATGCATGCAATGTGCAGGCTGCTCAACACTAGTGAATGAGATATTTGTTGCCTGGGCCTCTAGTAGTAATAGCCAAGATGCCAGGGTAGCTAATGCATCTACGTACGCATTCTTGGCCTGCTTCATGAAAGAAATTTTGACATCATCGAACTCGTTAATCAGCTTCAGCAAATGCTCATGGTATAACACAAGCTTCAGGTCCTTCGTCTTCCAATCACATTTGATTTGTGAAATGACTAGCATTGCATCCCCATATACTTGAAGATCTCGGACGCCTTGCTCCAGTCTCACCTGTAATCCCAGGATGCATGCCTCGTATTCTGCTTCGTTGTTGGTGCATTCAAATGTCAACTTCCTCGCAAAGGGAATTAGCTTTCCTTGCGGCATTGCCAAAATTGCATCGATACCTCTTCCTCTTTTATTGACTGCGCCGTCAAAGTACAGACACCATTGATGCTCATCTTGAGGATTTTCTAATTCTTCATCACCAATTGCAAATAAAATGTCCTCATTTGGGAATTGTGTTTGCAGTGGCTGGTATTCTGGCATGGGTAGGTCGGCGAAGTGATCTGCCATTGCTTGTCCTTTGATGGACTTCTGTGTCACAAATGTAATGTTACACTGCGACAACATTACTTGCCACTTAACACATCTGCCCACCAAAGCTGGCTTCTGGAATAGATATTTGATAGGATCATGCCGACATAATAACAGGACTGGATATGCCATCATATAATGCCTGAGGCGCTTAGTGGCCCATACCAAGGATAAGCAAACTTTCTCTATGGTACTGTATTTGACCTCGCAGTCATTGAACTTCTTGCTGAGGTAGTAGATGGCCCACTCCTTGCGCCCTGATTCATCATGCTGTCCTAGGATTGTGCCCATGGAATACTATATGGTTGAGAGATATAATAACAAAGGCCGTCCTGGCGTGGTAGGAACTAAGACTTGAGGCTTTGCCAGAAGCTGTTTGATCTTGTCGAAGGCCGCTTGACACTCATCATTCTAGTGTGTTTGGGCATTCTTCCTTAGAAGCTTGAATATCGGTTCACATATGGGTGTAAGCTGTGCTATGAATCGACTAATATATTGTAGCTGCCCCAACAATCCGCGAATTTCTTTTGCAGTGGTAGGGGGAGGCATATCAGTAATGGCCTTAGCCTTGTGAGGATCCACTTCAATTCCTCTCTGGCTGATAATGTAACCCAGGAGCTTTCTAGAAGATACCCCGAAGACACATTTGTTAGGGTTGAGGCAAGCTTATACTTCCTCAGGCGGTCAAACAACTTCCTTAAGCAGGAGAGGTGATCTTCAAACTCTTTAAACTTAGCGATCATGTCATCCAGGTACACTTCAACTTCTTGGTGCATGAGATTGTGGAAAAACGTTGTCATGGCCCTCTGGTATGTTGCGCTTGCATTCTTCAGCTCGAATGGCATTACTCTGTAACAGAATACTCCCCAAGGGGTAATGAAAGACGTCTTCTCCATGTCTTCTTCGGCCATTCTAATCTGGTTATATCCTAAAAATCCATCCATAAATGATAACATCTTATGCCCTGCTGTGTTGTCAACCAGAATATCTATGTGGGGAAGCGGGAAATCATCTTTAGGACTCGCTTTGTTAAGGTCTCGGTAATCTATGCCCACGCGAACCCACCCGTCTTTCTTTGGTACTGGCACCACATTGGCGAGCCATTCAGGATAAAGGACGACCTTGAGGAAATTGACTTTATGCTGTTTCATGATTTCCTCTTTAAGTTTTAACAGCCACTAACGTCACCATCTGCGAAGCTTCTGCTTGACTGGCTTTGAATTTGGTTTTAGTGGTAATGTGTGTACTACCACCTCAATGTCTAGACCAACCATGTCATCATAGCTCTATGCAAAGACATCCACATATTCTTTTAAGAAAGCTATAAACTCTGCCTTTGCTTGTGGCGATAATTTGGCACTAATACGTGTTTCTCTAACATCTTCTGTCGTGCCAATGTTGACAAGCTCTGTCTCTTCCTCCACATGTAGATTAGGGCCTTCTGGGTAATTATCATGAGGCTGAAATTGTGATGGCACATTATCATTACTCTCATCATCTGCACCGTCCGCCTCAATGACCTCATCTTCCTCTCCATAGGCAATAAGCTTTGACAAAATTTACTGCTCGAAGGTCGGATCTGTGATGTCAACCGAGAGGATTTCTTCCGATTACATGCCCTGATTGTGCTTTATAACAGTCACAGTGACTTTTGTATTCTTGTAAAGGTATTGTGCGACCTCTTCTGCTTGACTGTCTGAACTATCTGAGGACCTGGGGACCCCTGCTTCAGAAGTTGATGCCTCCCTATCCACATTTTTTGACTTTTTGTGATTTTCAGTTTTTCTAGGGTTTTCTGGATTGTTTTGTATTTTCTCTATTATTTACGAAGGGTGCTGCATGCTGGCGGTTGTCCTACTGTTGAATGCTGCTGCCTGTACCGCCTCCTGAGCCTAGCTTAGGTTTTTTTTTTTTTGCTCCTCACCCTTAAGGTGAGGCTTAAACTACCAGTACCAGCTACACCCACCTCCCGACTGACAGGAGATTAACTCCATTGGTCTAGCATACTTTTTACCTAACTCTTGAAGGACCATAATTGAAGCTTGGTCCTGGGATGGTACTGGTGATTCCAACAATGGTGGTGAAACGACTGCTTTCCCTTTTCTAACTCTGTCGTGCTCTGCCAAGTCTTCTGTGAGCACCTCCAATTGTTTTTGGAATAAAATGTCCAGATCTCCGATTGCGTCACCTGCCAAGCTACTCTCTGAGTCTGCCTTCTGGATTGGATCTGCCAATACTGTAGCCTGATTTATTGCCGACTGTTCTAACTTTAAAGATGCTGAACATTTCTGTAGCTGCTCACTAATTTGATCGATGCCCTGCTCTGTCTCTGACTGGCCACTCTCTGTATATGATTCCTCTGGATAAACCCAAACTGCTGGTGACTGCGGCACTGATACTGTATACGGACTTTGATTTGGATCCAAGATGCCAGCACTGGTGAAGTTAGCTAAATCACGTGGAATGAACATCTTGGGGGACTTACCAAAGCGCGGTAATCTCTTCTTGTGATACTGATGTTCGTATCCCATTCCTTCGCGCTCTATCCACTCTTCTGCCTCAATCGGCTCGACGATTCCTTGGGCGTTATCTCATATCCCCACTTGCGACACAAATTATCAACCATCAAACGAGGATCACCACGAATGGCCAAATGACCGACGCACTCAAGGGGAGGAATGAAATTAACCGACTCGAACTAATTAACACGATACAGTACATCAGAAGGTTTAGGCTCGAAGTGGACAGTGTGAGGGGCTACAATAGAGACTGACTCAACCTTCTCCAGATCTTCTGCCAAGACAACAACAACATTGTCGTCCCAGCAGAACATAATCATACGATGGAGGGTTGAGGGAATGACTTGGTGCTTGTGAAGCCAAGGGCATCCAAGCAAGAGATTGAAGGAAGGTTCGATATCTACGACATAGAATTTTACGTCGAAGCAAGTTGGGCCAATGGTCAAAGGAATGATCAAGATCCCAAGTGCATCATGATGCGTTTTATCGATTGCCGTCATCCCTTTCACGGCTGGTATTATGTCCTCGGACTTGAATCCGATTGCACTTGCCGTACGCAAGGGGCAAACATTTAAGCCTGCTCCATTGTCTACCAATGTGAGAGGGATGCGAAAGCTATGATATTGTGCAGTGATGAACAAGGGGGAATTGTGATTGGTTCCTGATGGTGGTAACTCTTGACTTGAAAAGGAGATAACTTGTGGCGTCGCTATCATTCCTACCCTATTCTCGAGGATAGCTGGCTTAATGGTTGGGGACACATGGGCAGCTTGGAAGACTCTAAGGAAGGCTTCCCTGTGCTCGGCTAAAGTGTGGATCAGGTCTCAAATAGAAATATCAGCTTTGACTTTCTTAAGCTGAGTGGTTATGTTAGCTGAAGGTTGGCTGCTGGTGGTGGGAACAAGTGGTGCTACTCATGGTGTTGGTAGTTGCAGGGGCTATGCTTGCAATTGAACAGGAACTGACACTACAGGTGATGGTGGTCTAGATGATTGGGCTTGCAACTGGAGGGGGCTTGGTGTTGGAGGATTAGGTCTAAGTGCTGGGGGCTTGTACACTCTACCCGATCGTGTCACCTCTGCACACATTTCTGCGGCATAATTGTACGGAACACGATGCATGTCATGAGTGAGAGTAATGACAACCGGGGGACGGGCAGCTAACTATACAGGCATGGCTGGAGGATACTGGTAACTCTAAGGGGCTGGTAGTTGAATTGGCCCAGATTGTGGCCAGGCTTATAGACAAATCAGTGTGGGTGGCTGAGGGTATACGATAGGTGGCGCCACAGTGTACTCCGACTTGACATTTGGGCGAATCATACTAACTGACTCCTCGGAACCACCAAGGAAAGATCGGTATAACTGGTGAGGAAAAGGGGACGACACATCATGAATCAAATCGGTTGGACGAATAGGAGATGAGATAGAATCAAAAGAAAAAACAGAATTGACTCTCGAGGAACTTGTTGCTCCCAAGGCTGGATATTGTGGCAAAGGCTGGCTAACTATATTAGGATTTGCTGGTGGTGCTTGTGTGGCAACTGATGTGGGCATTGGGCCTACCACCCATGTGCTAATAATGATGACCTTTTGGTCAATCAAGTCCTGGATTGCATCCCTGAGTGTAAGGCAACTGTCCGTCGAGTGGCCTGCGACTCGATGGAAATTACAGAACGCATGCATATTATACCAGGCAGGAAGAGGACTTGGTGGCGAGCGTATCTCAGGCAACCTCAAAAGGGATGCAACTTTAGGGAAAACCATGCTCAATGGCTCCACTAATGGGGTATAGTGGTGCCTATTACAGCGTTGTTGCTTCTGCTGTGGATGTACCAATGGTGGGCACATCCTAGCTGGTGGGGTAGGGTAGACTGGAGTAGCAGTGGGAGTGATGTGTGATGCATTAGGTGCTCTAGATGTAGGCGTGGGTGCATAAACTACTTGGCACTGAGGGGGCAGATGGACATTCACTGGTGCAGCAGGGGATCTGATGTAAGATATTGTATTCTTAGAGGGATCCCGTCCAACATACTCCCCAAATGTTTCTTGGCGCCTCTGCTTAATTGCAACCAAATCCTTGCACTTTGGGACTAAGTCAAGGTTGAAGGAATACTGTTCGAGGAAAGCCTGCTTGAGGTCATCCCAAGTCTTGATGGTGGCCATGTCGAGGGAGGTGAACCACTTCAACGTGGGCCCTATAAGACTTTTCTAGAACAGGCGGATTAACAACCTTTCATCAGCTTGGAGCTAGACGAGGTCTCTGCAATAGGCTTTGAGGTGTGAAATCGGGCAGCCTCTACCATTGTATTTTTCAAGCTCCGAGATTTGAAAGTTTGGAGGGAGAGTCGCCTCTGGGAAATAACAGAGGTCTCAGAATTGGTAAGACTGGCGGTCCCCGCACTGCACTTGTCGGAGTGTGCGCTCCAAGTCGTTCACCCACGCAAGGAGGGTGTCTGGAGCCACTACAGTAGCAGATTGTGCAGTCGATGCGGGTGCCACGTACACTGTATGGGTCTCCCTTAAAGGCTCCTCCGGATCCACCATTCCCTTGTTTGGTGCTACGGTAGGATGGCCAGTGTACCCATGCATGGGTGCTGTGTGTTGTGGTACAAAAGATGAAGCTTGTTTCTGGTACATGGGTGAGGATATGGCAGGGGGTGGTGCTACAGGAGATGCAGAATGTAGGAGCAAGAGTTGTTGGACTGGAATGACCCCTGGTACTACGCTCATGGCGGGCTGTGCTCCCGCCAGCCTAGAAGGCTGGCCACTAGATAACGGAGATGCATGCTGTAGTGGGTGCTGTGGCGGTGATGCAGAAGGCAATGTCGACGCCCCTATCGCCGGGGAGACAAGCGACAGCGACAGCTGTGGAGGTGGTGCAGTGGGTACAATCTTTGGTCCTAGGGGCAACTCGGGAGTCGAGAAGGACAAACCTGAAAAGGGTTGGAGCGTTAGTGCCAATCCCTGCAACTGCTGGATGAGGGCCGACATTTGTTACAGCTACGTGGTCATGGGATCATCACTAGTGGCTCCAAACGATGGAGGCAAAACAAGGGAAGAGGAGTCAGGAAGCTGAGAACCCAACTGTCCAAACTAGGGAGAAGCTACTACAGAAACAGCCTCAGTCGGAGGGGGGGCTCGAAAAAACATAGCCTAGAGGAGGAGCAGTGAAAGAAGTCTGGGAAAGGTCATGGGAACAGACTCAATAGTTGGGGCCCCAAAAGCAGAAGATGACCAAGCTGATGGTCCCAAAGGTAGGATAGCCACAGGGACGCGATACTAGGATGGCGGAGGTCCTCCTGATGCTAAGGCAAAAGTGGAAGCAGTAGTGATAATAGGGACAATCACAAAGGAAGGGTACACTGAAACAGGGACCTCGTCTTGGACAACAGAGGAAAGAGGCTTGTTGGTTTGCTGGGCCATGGCGGATCGAGAGCGAGTTTGGATTGGACTACGACTAGGAACAAGAGGATGAATCCTAGGACAAGCTATCGTCAAAAGTGACGGATAACTCAGGAGATGCGGTCGAAAATCGGGTCACACCGTGTGTCAATGAAAGGAAAACCTCGAGCTCTGGCTAATGAACTCGCACTCTTTTCTTGCTTTTGCTTCCTTGCTTTTGTGCACGCATTCCAAGCTTGTTTCTAGCTTGGTTTTCTCGCTGCTTCCCGGATTTCACCTTTAGACTTGTTTTGGCTTTTCATCGCCTGAGGACATATAGTAAAAGGCTTGACAAAGCCGACATGGTCCCGAAATGAGGATTATTTTCTCCTTTTTTGATTTTCTCTGATTTATTCGAATTTTCGCTAATTTGCGAGATGCTTTTCGAGAATTTCTCTATTTTAACGATTTTTCTCATCGCCCAAGGGCATACAGTAAAGCGGCATTCTCAATGCCTACATTTGACCCCCGGATTAACTTTTTCCCTTTATTTCACTTCTTTACTTTGATTTGGCATGCTTTCAGTCATCTTCATGCATGAGCATATAGAATAAGCAAGCATACATCCATAGACCATTGACAGTAGGAAACCTAGAAAGACTGAGTTTTTTGGGGCGCATGTGGGTGCCTAACCCCTTCCCCATGTGTAACCAGAATCCTTACCCTTTCTCTGGCCCGTATTCATTTGTGCATTGTCCATTAGGCATGGAGCACACACATACATTCTGCATCTTATTTGCTTCTCGATTTTCTTGTGTTTTTGGTTTTCCTCATCTTTCCATTAAAAGACTAGGTGGTGACTCCTTTCCTTATCCTTTTTATCTTCCCTTGGTGTTTCCGGGTCTAGTCTCTTCCTCCGGATTCACCATCTTCGCCATGACCATATCGGGTCTCCTCGTGTGCTTTCACACACCTAGTAGTAGGAGAGCCGCGCAAGGGTTCCACCGGCATGGTCACACTATGCGATATAAAACCTTGCAAACATGCTCGAGACCATCTGAAAACACATCCTAGACCTATAGAAAACCTGATCACATATAAATTCATCTCTTTCCTATAAAGCCATAAAAGAAAGAATGAAACCAAGAACCATGGCATGGGTCTTGTGCTCAAGGGCAATATGCCTCACACAAGACCACAAAACTTCTATTCTGATAAAGGCTAATGAATCCCAGCTATGCTACTTGGTTCTGGATGATGGACTGGTGTACAAGAACTCTACACAAAGAGTCTAGAAAAGCAACCAGCTCACCAGACCCTGGCGGCAAGCTAAATTCACTAGATGCAAAACTAATGCAAACGGTGCTATTACATGATGAAACTATGCAAGAATGAACATGGCATCTCAGGGATCAGACATCAGAAAGATCAGAGTCTAAAAACAAATAGATAGGCATGCAAATCTTCTATTTGCATCCTATGACTAGACTAGTGTGCTAGGATGGTGCACCAGTTATGTGCTCCAGCCTAGTGCACTCCAGATACTCTATTACAGACTGCAATCTGATTTCAGAGCCTGGGCTAGGTGTGTGCAACTAACTATATTACTAACTATTCAGGACATTAACATAGATGCCAGGGAACATAATCATACTAAATAATCGAGTCTAAAACATTCATACCATTCTCTCCTTATCTATGCATATTCATGGGTTCCCAAGGACTGCAACTACCTATGGATGATTTTATGATTCATGGGAGTATCCTGGCTGACTTAGAGAACATGGAAACATGATGTAGAATGCAAAGGGTGCATCATAGTACAAGAAATCATCATGACAGACAAACATTGAACATAGCTGCATAAAAAAAACATCATAAACTCCAAACTAAGCAAAGAAAGTGAAAGTAAACACAGCAAAAAGTGCAAGTAAATATCAACATATCAAAGAGTGCAAGTAACATCAACATAAAAATATTATATCAACTAAGTTTGCAGTGTGCTTCATTCAGAATGTCATGCAAAGACTACATGGAAGTAAAGAGGGGACATACCTTTGGTGTACTCCTTGGGTGGCTCGAGGTGTCTTCTCTTTGGTGCTTTGGACACAGTTAGGAGTGCTTAGGGATGCAAGGGAGTGCTCTGAAATTAGGAGTGCTGGTTGCTCAAAGATGGTGAATTGCTAAGAGAGCTAAAGTGTTGCTCATGGATGGCTTTTAAAGGAGATGAAGTCGTAAAGCCTTGAGATGCCAAAAGCATCGAAAACCAACAGTCCTGCGTAGATTCATAAAGGAATATTCACAGGGGGGAGGTTACAAGCACAGAAGATAGACAGCCAACAGTCAGTACCATAAAAAGTGGTTCTACGCCAGCTTGGTGCTCCACATTGGTGTGCCAGCTTAGTGCTCCAAATTAGTGTGCTAGCTTGGTGCTCCATCTTGGTGCTCTACAATGGTGCTCCACATTTAGTTGCCTGAATTGTTAATTAGACCGTGGGTTTGTAATAGGCTTAGGGTAACCAAGATGCCAGATAAAGTTCAAATGAGGTTAGGCTTGCCGTATCTAAAGCAACATCTTCTGGAGAGTTCACCTACGAGCCGCCTCAAAATCGGGGTGTCTACAATCGGTAAGTCCTAAACTTGCCATATCTTGGTTAGTTAGTCCTAAACTTGCCATATTCCCTTCTTGGTCGGTAAGTCCAAAACTTGTCATCTTCTGGTCGGTAAGTCCAAAACTTGCCATCTCCTGGTAGGTAAGTCCTAAACTTACCATATCTCCTCCGGTCAGTAAGTCTGAAACTTTCCATCTCCTGGTCAGTAAGTCCTAAACTTGCCTTATTACCCTCTGGTCGGTAAGTCCAAAACTTGCCATCTTTTGGTCGGTAAGTCCTAAACTTGCCATTTCCCTCTGGTCGGTAAGTTCGAAACTTGCCATCTCTGGGTTGGTAAGTCCTAAACTTGTCACATTCTCTCTGGTCGATAAGTCCGATACTTACCACATCATCTTTCGGTCGGTAGGTCCGAAACTTACCACATCATCTCTCGGTCGGTAGGTCCGAAACCTACAATGCCCCATTCGATCCTTACTCAGAGAGTTTGGTATCGATGGTGCCCCCTTTGGTCATGCTCCAGATGGAGTACACCAACCTCCTTCTGTGGACCGGTACCCTAGACTACCCGATGGGCACCTGTCAAGGTGTCTATCCTGTTGGTCAGTAGGTCCGGTATCCTATCGTGCCCCCTTTCTCTTGGGCTGGTATCCCGAACTACCCGGACAATACTTGTGGTGCCCGATGGATTCCCCACTCGCCTTGTTCCTTCGCTCCTTTTGGGTTGGTAGCTTGAACTACCCGTGTGACCTCCGTAACCAGTACTTTTCGGTCGGCAAGCACTATGAGTCTTGTCTGGCGATTTTCTCGACAAGTGTGATAACTAGTCATGTCCTTTAGGAGCTGATTGATCGTCAACTTGTCATCCTGCACTACATGCATCATCTAGTAGTATACATCATAATCTACATGTGGCATTCATTCACCATGCATCATCTTTAATTAGTACATATTATTCATCAGCAGCTGCTGTCACCTCAGCATTAACACTGGTGTTTGGTGTCGACATTTGTCATTAGTATTAGTTTCTGTGATTTCGGCTTCATCTGTGGCATTCTGGGTGGCAGGAAAGGACTTCTGGTGCATTCACCAACTAAGTAGCCAGTTGCCAGTAGCTAACACTTTCTTGTAGCTTCGGGTGAGGTGTCTTTGTCAACCTTGAGCAGTGATATCCTCTTCCTGTTCCCTTTTCCTTGTAAAAAGGGGCGGGGTGTCTTGTCAACCTTGAGCATCGATCTCTGTTCCAATCGTCATCCGACCTCGCTTAGGGAGGGACATCTATAGACACCCCACATGCTTGCAATGAGACTCTAAACCTAAACCCTAGTACAAAACCCTAAAACTAACAGAAAACCTTAAATAAAATTCAAAACCTAATCCAAAACGCTAGAATTAGTCCAAAACCCTAAAACTAACTCAAAACCCTAAATAAAATTCAAAACCTAATCCAAAACCCTAGAATTAATCCAAAACCCTAAAACTAACTCAAAACCCTAATCCAAATCCAAAACCTAAATCAAAACCCTAGAAGTAATCCAAAACCATAGAATTAGTTCAAAACCCTAGATAAAATCCAAAACCTAAATCAAAACCTTAGAAGTAGTCCAAAACCCTAGGATTAGTTCAAAAACCTAATTCAAAATCCAAAACCTAATCTGAAACCCTAAGATTAATTAACAACCCTAAAAAAAACCCTAAATCAAACCTTAAACCCTAATCTCAAACCCTAACAACCTATAACTAGTTCCCACTCCACCTTAACAATCTTAACTACTTCCCACTCCACCTTAACAACCTTAACTACTTCCCACTCCACCTTAACAACCTTAACCACTTCCCACTCCACTATAACAACCTAATTGCTTCCCATTCTAACCATAACAACCTACCTAGCCATTGTAAGTCTATAAATACCCCCCATTTGCAAGACAAAAGGGAGGGGGACGAAAAGGAGAGAAAAAACTTAGAAAATTGAGAGAAGAGCCACCAAGGTGTTTTCCCTCAACCAGAGCAACCAGAGAGGTCTAGGATCAGAGAGGAATCTTGGAGAGAGGAAGAAATCAAGTTTCAAGCCATCTTCAGCAAGCTCCGGCGACCTCTGACGATCATCTTCATTGCCAGCTCAAGGAAGCTCCCCTTAGACTTCAATTTCCTTCAAAACTGGTTCCCTAGGTCCTCCTCCTTCTTCTCCAACCGATTCCAATAGCGTCAGGTGGTTGCCCTGGCCGAAATCAAGGTTTTTGAGCACGCCAGACGTGTTTTCCAACAACGTAGGTGGGGGCACGAATCCAGTAAGTGATTCATGCCCTGGTTTGCTTCATCCACTCGAGATGGACCTCCTCTTGCCTCACCGATCCCCTGGACGTCGCTTCAAGCTCTCTGGTGGTCACCAGGAGCTGCTCACAAGAATCGCACTCCTTCACTGTCATCGGGGAAGAAGATGAATAGTGGACCATGATCAAGCGCCTCGAGCCTCGCCGCACTTCCTCAAGCATCAGGGAACTTTCCACAGTACTCCCCCTACACTCTGGAGCAACCAAGACCACGTTTCGTGCCCTGAACGGTCCTTGTAGTCAAGCTCGTCGGAGAGGATCGGGTTGACGGTGAGTAGGATCGAGAAGGGAGGAACAACGCTATTCTTGCCTCTGAGCTAAGGGAAACTCTCCTCTCCACACCGCCAAGCCTTCAGAAGCCCAGAGCCACCATTCTAGTGCCTCTAGTGTTGCCTTCTTCTCCGAGACTGTCACCGGAGCTGTGACGCCAGTGAGAGAGGTGAGGACGAGACCTTGATCATCAAGCGCTCGATCGGTGCCGTTAGAACTCTTTCCTTTTCTTCTTTCTTATTCCCAGTGAGCTATGATGCCAGATCAGGCATCAAGATGCCCTAGAAGGGCATCCGTGATAGTCGTCAACAATAGGGTTCTGTTGTTGGCGGCCGTCGCTTTAAAAAATATATATATATTAGTTTCATTTGAATAAATTCTGAGATTTTATCTTTATTGCATTAAGGTCCTTCTTTTCTTACATTTAAGCCCTTACATATTTTTTAAAGTCATTTTAATAATATTTGTTTTGGAAAATTGCGGTGTGACCCTTGTACATTCTTGTTAATGTTTTCCAAGTTTTAAAATTTGACATAAACCCCTGACATGCTTTTAATTCATCTTTAAGACCAATATTTTGTACAAAAAGCCCTAAACTTTATTAAAATTGTTCTGAATGCATGATTTTCTATCATAATTGCAAATTAAACCCTGGGAATTCAAGTATTTACTTAGATGGGTTCAAAATTGCATTTTAGACCTTGAATTTCACTAATTTCACACTGAATGCATGCTTTCGAGGGTAAATTGCAGAATAGTCC
>JAMKQA010000694.1:0-32199 GCA_024699735.1 Posidonia australis | reverse complement strand
TATTTCTCAATGGTGTCAATATCAGGCCTTGTACGGGTCCTATTTATAGCCGTAGGATTGCCTCGAGATGTGTCTAATGTCTATAAAACGGTCGTAAAAGGCTACTTCAACGGTATGCCAAAAATAATCTTCAATCTACAATCTACGAGCAAAACGGTATGCCGAAAATCCAACGGTCTGCCGTTTTCTCCTGAAACGGTATACCGTTTTATGACGATATGCCGTTGTTTCGCATTGTCTTCATTTTCTCATCTGCTCCGGAGTTCCGCTGCTTATGCCGTTTTTTACTGGAACGGTATGCCGCTCCATCCACGGTATGTCGTTTTCCGTTCTTCTTTTGTTTTTGCGGAACACCGTTGTTCATACCGTTTTTCACTGAAACAGTATGTCGATTCTGACTCCGGTATGTCGTTTCTGATACTTTGAATAAACACTTGTATACAATTTAAAACTATACAGAAAGCACTTTATAATCTTTTTCATCCTTTAATATTTATGAAAATATGCACTCATAAGTAATCATCAAAATTAATGCATTATTTCTAACAGGCTTAACTGTAGAGTCTATTTTGGTGAAAATTTATTAAAAAAAAATTATTAATAAAAAATATTTTTTATACAAAAAAAAATAAAAAATACATAATGATTTAAAAAAACACATAATTATTTTTTATACATAAATTTTACATTTTTACACTTTTTTTACACTTTTACTCATTAGTAGAGTCTATTTTGGTCTCCCTCATTGATGTTGAAACTGCATCGTCGTCTTCTAATTCGTTGTTCAAACTCAATCCTTAAAGACGATCAACCGCATCATACTAGTCCTTTTAAATATACGAAAACTTCTATAGACTTTACAGATAATCTACATCTTCTATCACTTAATACTCTTTTTTTTGTAGAAAATACATTATAAAACCCTATAATTATATTACAATAACGTAGACTTGAACTTAACATATTATAAGTTGAGTTTCATTTATGTTGAACATCTAACTTAAATTTTCTAGATTTTAAACCATTTTGCACACATACATGTCTAAATTCTTGATATCTTTTAGTTGATGTTTGAATAAATAAAATAATTATTCTTAAATTTTCTATATAAGGCCTAATGCATTTTATACCATTTTGTACAATTAAATTTAAAATGTAACAACAACACCTATAATGAAATAATTCACCATTTAATATTGATTTTATATTTCTTTTTAATAATTCTATTGCAACATTGTTTTTAGAAGCATTGTCAAATGATATTGTATTTATTTAAAAAATTATGTTATATTCTTTAACAATATCTTCTATCATATTTGATATAGTTTTACCAATATGTGGATGATCAAATACTTTAAAAGTAATTAATCTTTTTTGTAAATTCTATTCTATATCTATCCAATGTGTAGTTAAATATAAGTATGAAAAATTATTTGAATCAGTCTAAACATTACATGTTAATGATATTTTACATAATAAGCTAAAAAATATTCCAATTAAATCTTTTTTATTTTTTTAAATATTTTATAAATTATATTTCTTGTTGTATTTCTAGAAAAACTTTTAAATCGTGGATTCAAATAATTTTGTACGCATGATTCGAATTTTTTTATTTTCAAAAAAAGAAAAAGATTATTCGTCTTGTACTATAAATTTTATTATTCCTTTTTTAATTTCTTCTGTATTATATTTCTAGTTTACTATACCATTACTAGAACCTACGTGTAATTTAGCTTATTTTAAATCAATATTATCATTGTTATAATGTTTAGCTATACATTTTTGTAAATGCCTAACTATGTGACCTATACCTCTTCCCGTAGGACATGTGTATGTTGTACTACAATAATTACAATAATACCTACTTTCATCTATGAGATCTATAGTTACATACTCCTAAACCTAAGAACTTTGTTTCCTATATTTCTTAGAAGTTATGGATTGTGTTGGGGTGTTTTGAGATTGATCTGACTTCTAGGTAGGGATATAATTATGGCCATCAATATTTTCCATTTTAATATAAAAAATCGATTATAAAATAAAAAAAATCTTATCCCATAAAACCCAAAAATGAAAGGATAAGAAGTAAAAAATTTAGAGGGATAAAAAGCAAAGACAATTTGATGTTGGAGGCTGGTAAACGTTGATGGAGAGTAATAAACACAGCGGAGTTCAAAACCAAACAGCAAAACTTGAAATCTTCACTTGAACGAAGAGGTGAAATTGAGAAAGAACTGTAGAAAATAAGAGTAGAGAAGAGAAGATTAAGTTGTGAGAAAAAATGGTTGAGTAAGAATGTATTTATAGGTGAAAAAGGATGGCTTTTTTGAGTGAAAAAAAAAATAAAATAAACATGAGGCAACGTCCAGCCCAACGTTTCAAAAAGGAACGTTGCGTTTTTTTTTTTTTAATTTACGTGTCAGGCCGACCCAACCTGCGCTGGCAAGCCAGACTAGGCCTACCCAACCACGCAAGGTCCCGACCCGACCCAAAGCCCACCACAGGCCTAACCCTGTCCAACCCCTCCTAAGATTTTGTGGACCGGGCCGAGCCGGGTCGAGCAGCCCAGAGACAGCCTAGCCTAATTTCCATGTCTAGGTAATTATGTCAAAAAGGGGTAAAATCAGAACTACCTCTTTTATTGTAATAGTATGGAATAAAACAATGTCTTACTTAACTAACCATCCTCTCTTAATTCCACCCTAAAATAGCACCTGGTATCCTGGTTTAAAGATAAGTAAAATCCTAAGGCCGACATATTTTAAATACCTAAACCAAAATAACTGAACAAAGGATCATCAAAAAATGTTATTAATGCAAATTAATTGATCATAAATTCAATAAACATACAACAAAGTTAAGGATTTCAAGAAATCAAGCATATCAAATAATGCAGTTACAGTTCACAAATAAGAAGAAGAATAAAAAATACAGTTGATTTTAGTAGAGAGTAGGGAAATGGAGAGATAAAAAAATACCTCTCCAGCTTGAACTGTAAGAATATGTGGCGTAAATCCAATTCCCGCAGATCCTGCAAATATGAGAATTAATTGAAGCAAATAAGTTTCTTTAGAAAATCTTAGATATTGTCAGATGCATGTACAATTGTCTATCTTGAGTTTTAAAAGAAACTCATATAACAGGTACAATTTGGATGAAAGCATATGACTTTCTATAACATACAGAATTAGCAAAATAAACAACATCAGTATTTCATTACAACCAAACAGAAAAAAACGTATTAGTTAGCAATTATTCTTCTTGCACAACTAGCCACAACATCAGACCAAGAGATGTATAAATATAATTCTCTCTTATAAACTACAAAAGAAAACAAGTAAAATGATGGTCGGAAATTATAACCTCGCAACATGAAACAGCTCTGATCCTCATGAATTTTCCAGTTCACAAAATAAAGAAAAATCTTTTGCAAGCACCAAATATATACATCTTCGAGCATTGAAAAATTCATTCCTGAATTCCATGAAAAGGCCAAGAAAAATGGCAGTGGCAAGATACAAAAAAATTCTGTGTAATATCTGAGCCCGGAAAGTCTTCCATGCTAGCATCAGAAAACTGAGTGTCCTGTAGATCCAAACAGTTTCTCCTTTTAGTAGAGTAATTTCTTGTCACACACCCATAGTCACCTATCTTATTTGTTATTGCCAGAATCATGCAAGTAAAGCCCTTAGCCCCACAACATTACAAATTGGAACCAATCCCAAGTTCAGTACCTACCAGAGAATTGAAAATTTTTCTACATACTTTGCAAAGTATCAAGCCCAGTTGGATAACCAAAAGACAAGAAAATAATCAATCATTTAGAGCGTTCATGTTACCTGTAGCAGGTGCTTGTATCTTGTTCACAGAGCCAGCGGGACGCCCTCGCTTCTTCATGGATGCAGACGACAACGGTGCTGATGGCGGTGAAACCTGATTTATTGGACCTGCCGGAGGAGAAGTCATCCCCACCGACAAATTTGGAGCCGCTGAAGTAGGGGACATAGGGGACAGCCCAGGAGACATTGCCCCATCAGCCCCATACTTCCTTGGCCTTCCTCGCTTCCGCTTCACAGACTCTCCTCCCATATTCATGTTCATCCCATGCTGACCAATTGGCTGAACAGCACCATCACCTGCTGCAGCAGCACCTCCACCACCACTACCTTGGTAATGAGGAGAGGTGGCATTCACCGGTTTGTAAATAGTAGTACCATCAGAGGCAAAGGCAATTCGCATGTTCGGCATTGATGGCTGCGATGACACATGGTTTTGCTGCAAAGGTGCACTA
This sequence comes from Posidonia australis, assembly GCA_024699735.1. Taxonomy (NCBI): domain Eukaryota; kingdom Viridiplantae; phylum Streptophyta; class Magnoliopsida; order Alismatales; family Posidoniaceae; genus Posidonia; species Posidonia australis. The sequence continues at coordinate 27,908 of JAMKQA010000694.1, read as the reverse complement.
AAAGACTCCCTGCCCAACATGATTCCAGCCTCCGATCTCACTTCCATGCGGCAAATGTGCAGAAGCTGAACTAAACAAAATCACCAAAATGGGGTTGTGACCTGGTACAAGGATCCAAAGAGCTTCAGAAATCTAGGATCAGGTTGTAGCATTTTCTACAAGCAGAACCACAAAGATCGGATGTTTCGAAGTAACAATTACACTTCACTACAGATGGCAGAGATAAGATGAGATTTTCCCTTCACAAATTGGATCTCTTGAAACAATAGAACACCAACAGGTCAGATCCTACTACTTCCAGCAAAAATAAGAACAACAGAAGTAAATGGCAGGGAGGTAAAACCCTAAAACTGGAAGTTTGGAGCAAATTAAAAAACAAGGGTTTAGTGAGAAAGACACTAAACTGAACTAAAATCCAACTGCGGAATAATGAAAAACAGGAAAAGGAAATCTTGCAGAGCAGACACCCGAAAGATTCCTCCTTTTTTCCAAAATACAACTAAAAAAACAAAATAGATCTATTTTCCAGGTAAAATAGCTGAAAAAAATTAAAAAGGAAAATAGCAAAGAAGCAAAAACTGAGGATTCCTCGTCACCTGTAAATGGGGAGGAAAAAGGGCTTCCTAAGAACCGGAGATGCTGCAATCCTCAGACGCAACAGTGGAATTCGTCCATTTTCTTGGCAGCATTTTATTTGGGTATTTTTCAATTCGAGACATTTGGGCATTGTAGGAAAAGGGAGAAAAAGTGAAGAAAAAAAAAAAGGAATATTTGCATAGATACCCTTCTAATGTTATACATACCCTTGCAAATTAAGAATCCATTACACACTACTCTTTAAACTCAACTTGTCACACATATCCCTGCAAATTCAAAATTTATTACATACATATCCTTTTAAAGTTAACTCAAAATCCTTTACACACACATCTATGCACCTAATTTCAGTTAACTCTGAGCAAATCTCTATAAAGAGAATATTTGAAATTCTCAAATTACACTCCATAACTTAATATCATTTTAAGTAATCCTCATTAAAAAATCTAAGAAATTATCGATATACCTTTCACAAAATTTTATCTTTTAAATGCAAGAGACCTAATTATGTTTGTTTTTATTGCTTTATTTAGTATTATATCAATTAGATAATGATAAATTTAAGAGATAAACTCCTAAACCTATTTATATATCTACAATTACATCTTTGACTTAAACCATGGTATGAGTATTTCAACGGGTTCTAAGAGAGAGGAGAAAAAAAATATATGTGTAGACTATTTGTGAATCGAAGATTTACGATGAAGTCAAAGGATTTTGAAAGATATTATGTTATAGAATGTATTTTAGAAATTCGATATCTTATGCTAGTTAGGAGTTAACTATAATTGGGTACATAAATATGTAAGTAATAAATTTTGAATTTACAGGAATATGTGTAACAAGTTAACTTTAGAAAGGTATGTACGTAGTAGATTTTAAATTTACAGGAATATGTGTGAAAAGTTAATCTTAGAAGGTATTTTGGGATATTATGTTATAAAAAAAATTTAGGACTTTTGAGAATATTTAGAAATATATTATGTTATAGAAATTATTTTAAAAATTTCTATACCTTCTTGGCAGAGATCTGCTAGGGTTAACTCTAATTGGTTACAAAGATATGTGTGTAGTAAATTTCAAATTTAGAAGGATATGTCTAATAAGTCTATTTTAGAAAGATACGTGTATAATCGATTTCAAATTTACAAAAATACGTGTGACAAGTTAACTTTAAAAATGATATCTATGCCTAAGGATGTGTGTGTGGTATTGAAAGTCCAAGGATATTCATGCAAATACCCCAAAAATAAAACAAAGACAAACAACGCCTGCCTTTCCTTCCTCCACCCCACACCACCACCACCCACCCAACCCCCAAACTAGACTAGAAAAGAAAATTCATTGTTTGAATGATGTACGCTGGTGCACCACAAAACCATGGTCCATTCCCTAAGTTTTAAATTGGTGATTTACATCTGGCTGTTTTGGCTTGGCGATATAATATTGTACTAGTGACTTGAGAAAGAGATAATCTTGTAAATCAAGATTTTGTTTACTTTAAGAAATAAAATATCTTAGAAAGTAATGGTAAATAGTGCTATTAGGACAAGTTGTTTGCGATAACATTTATTCTAAAGGGCAATAAATGCTTAGGGGATAAAGCCAACACCTAATCATCGTAGTAAAGAAGCGTCCCATTATCACTTGCAATAAAATAACCGAAGTCATAAAAAGTTGTATTGAAATTGAAGTGTGACTTTGGACTGCCTTTAAAGATATTAGATGCATTATTTTTAGCAATTATATTTTTTTTTAATAGCAGTACGTTACGTACTCCTTGCAACTGCATATAGAATGCATAAGTTCAAATCTCCTAAATCTTTCCTTTTTTGAAACCAATCACTTACTAATTTTTTGAATAAATCATTTTTCATGTAGCTTGTAAGCATGAGTTCTACGGTACAATAGATGATGCTTCAGTTGCACCCCTAAATCTTGTTTATTTCGTTGATAATTAGTAAATATATCATCTTTAATAAAATAAAAATATTAAATTTATATGTAATTCCAAAGGACGATTAGTTTTTAAGGACTTTTTTGAGTCCATGAACATGGAAGAATTATATGACACGATGCATGGATTTTGCATTCATGAACTTCAAGTGCATTGACTTGAAATTCTTTCGAACTTTGAGTTTTCGACGAACAAGTTTCCGTTGTAATTTATTATCGCAACTGAAGGGTAGCTTTGTCTTCTAAAAAAATTTACATGATAAGGGTAATTTGTCTCTTAGAAAAAAAATACAAAATACAACTAATTTAATTACAAGGTTTAATGTAATTTCGTGAAATAGGTGAGCATATGAAATTTAACTAGTAAAGATAGTTTGGTTGAGTTTGGTTGTTTAATAATTCTATATTATATATTTAAAATGAAAACGATGAAAGTAATAGAACAACATTGTTATTTATAAAGACAATGCCTCATTGTCACAGTGGTTGGGAGATGGTAAAAACTCGCCACGCCTCCCGGATTCGAATCCAGGGATATTCAAAATTTAAACCGATAACAAAAAAAAAACATTGTTATTTATAAAATTGAAGTAACGAATTTTGATAGTGGTCAATAAATGTAGTGTAATCTTTTTATGAATATTACATAGCAAGCATAAATTTTTCATTTTAGCAAGTTACTTAATGAAATATAAGAATAAGAGATAGATAATTTCTCAAATAAATAAATTTATTTTATTATTTTGTGAAACTTGGCTAGCAAGGGTAGTTTGTTTATTAGATCATATAAACATCAAAAGTTATTCTTGAAATAGATAAAAATATTAAATATTCACGATACTAATAAGGGCAATTTCTTCTTTAGTCTTTATATGTAAAATAGACTTGTCAATTTATGACACGATATGATAACACGACATGATATAACCATAAGTAGGTTTATCCTTATCGTGTATCATGTACCTATCACATCTACTTAAACCCTAAACCCTAATCTCTAATTATTTAACTATATTATACTAAATTACTAATTATGGTTATTGACTTAAAATTATTTAACCTAATTATGCTAATTGTAATAATTGTATGCTAATTATGGATTGTAGTTTTCATCATTTTGAATGGTAGATGTTTGCAATGTGTTGTAAACGTGTAATGTTAACATATTTCAAAAAACAATGAAACTTTCAACTATTGAACAATGGAATTTAAAAAATATTGTTGAATGTTTAGTTTCATGATTTATTGGTTTGTCTCTGATTTTTCTACATGTATAAAATATGTAAATGTTAAGACGTCATTGTAATTGTATAAATGTATACTAAATGCATAATCATGTAATAAATGTGTACTCGTGTCAAAACAATACGATAATGTTAAACATATACTTAATAAATCATGTTGTGTATACGCAACAATAGACAATTTGTGTTTAGGTTTAGTATCAGGTACACGATAATTAAATGAGTCGTATTTGAGTTTAACATATACGTATAATATATACGTTTATACACAACACAATAAATACACGACGGATCATGTATTTATCTTCAATAATCATATGATATCATAAAATGCATGTTTATGATACTGAGACAATGCCAAATTTCAATGATAATATGAGAGTTAATTAAAGGATATGTAGATATAACATTTTCACATTTATGAGAGTTAATTAAAGGATATGAAAATTTATGGTATCTAAAATCACACAACTAAGAATATTTAACATATACTCTAGATTTTTCATAATTTCTTTTAAAACATTACTTAATGTGAGTTTATTAGCTGTTGTAGAGTTAATACTTACGTTAAACTTAAATTAGTGGCAAGTTTGAGTACCTTAATCCTAAAAAATGTTTTTTATTATTTTATGAAATTTTTGAGATTATTCGGAACTTTTAATACATTTCTTTGGATTAATGTGTGAATATTGTAGAAATTAGAAGAAAACTGCAAAAAACCCCAATTGTAGCCTTTCATAGTGGCACTAACATTTAGATTAATGTGTAGATATTGAAAAAAAATAGAGAAAAACTATTAAAAAAAATTCAGTTGTAGACTCTCAGAGTAGCACCAACCACTAGATTAATGTGTAAATATCAAAGAGATTAGGGAAAATTGCAAAAAACCTAATTGTAGCTTGTTAGAGTGGCACCAACTTCTAGATCAACACATAAATATTGAATAAACTATGGAAAATTGCAAAAACCTCAATTGACACCTTTAGAGTCACGACAATAGTTGTTGCCATTGAGACTAGCAACAACATTAATTGCCACATAAATTAGTAATAATGGTTGTTACCATTCAGATCGGCGATAACCTTCACCTATTGTCATCCCTATCCTTTAAAGATCTCCAGGCTCTAAAATGTTCTATAATTTTGTTTAAAACATTTTAATATATATTTTGAATTAATTATTATTTACATGTAATTCTATAATATTCTAATAAAAAAGGAAACTAACTAATAAATTAATTTTAGAAAATCCTATAAAACATCTAAAAGTGCTTAGTTCTAGATATTATCTTAAATTAATTTCTCAAATGATATGGTGAAATAAAATCGAGATAATAGGTTTAGATATCAATTTTAAAGACATAATCCTTAAAAATAATATTTATCGTCTTTTAAAAATTGCAACTAATTGAGGAAAATTCTTGAAAATTAACAACGTTCATTTTAAAATAATATATTTTTATTTGAGATATTTTGTAATTAAATTAGGAATTTCAATTTTGTTATCACCTTTTTAAATATTATATCTATATCTAAAATAAAATGTGAAGATAATCCAAAATACACAAGTAGTTATGAATTTAAATTAATTCAAAATATCCACAAAGATAAATAACCTCCTCAATAAAATTATAGAAGATATTTATTTTAGATTTAGATTGCTTAATGAGTAAGCTTGGGTTTAAAATAAAAAATCATTATAAATAGATTTTCGTTATGAAAAAGATTGTAAAAATAAGTATTAAGTCCTAAATGGTTTCTACGTTCATAATCAATTAGTTTGGAAATCAAATTCTAAATAATTTAAATTATAAAAGTCGTTGGCACTCCCACGAGTGACTACTAGGGGTGTACATGGGTTTGGGTTGACCCGAAAACCGAACCAACCCGAACCACGTGGGTTGGGTTGGGTTGGGTTGGGTTTTTTTAATCATGACTTGGGTATGGGTCAGAAAATCCCAAACCCGAATTTTGTGGGTTGGGTATGGGTTTCAGACTTAGGTTACCTGATCCGACCCGAACCCAAAAGTATATATATATATAATAGTAATTATTTATATTTATAAATACATAATATATATATATATATAATTTTTAATTTATAAAAGTATAAAACATTAATCACAACTTCTTTTTTCACTTCTCATGCTTGGCACTTGTATATATTTCATAGACAATATGAGTAGAGCTACTTCTGTTTGTTAAGCAACTCTACTTTTATTAGCTATTTTTGGATCAATAAACCATGAATTATCCTCTAATTTTTGCAGTCTTCTGGTCCTTAGTTAAGTTAGCACCATTCTCTTGTACTCTTGAAGAAAATTATTATTAGATGGCTAACCAACACTAATGTATCGCATGTCAATTTTTTTGACTTTTAATAATGGAAGAGTTTATTATCATTTTTTTTTGTAATTAATAATACATGAATTTATATCTTTTTTGTATAAAATTCAAGTACTATAAAACCCGAGAAACGACCCAACCCAATCCGAAGTTTGTGGGTTGGGTCTGGATTGGGTATGGGTTCAAAATTATCCAACCCGAACAATATGGGTTGGGTTGTGGGTTCACTCCTAACCCGACCCAACTCGACCCATGTACACCCCTAGTGACTACCTTGAAACCAATATCTTATTATTTTTTTAATAGATTTTTTGCGTTATGAAAATAAATATCCTAGGAATATCTGTGGTAGTCGCAACATGAAGCGGCGATGACTTAAAATATCTTATTTTAAATCATTTAATTTTGAATTTAGGTTTAAATTTAAATTTAAATAGTATTTACACATTTTCTAATAAGATAACATTGAGAAAAATTTTATATAAAAAAACCTCTAAACCTAAGGGTAAGGGCATGCTTAAAATCTAGGGGGGAAAAGGGAGATTTGAAAAGAGGAAAAAAAGAGAGGGCTTAGGTATGAGATCCCAAAGAGCCTTAGATCTATAGACACCTACTTTTAAATCACTGCGAGAAAAATCAATATCCAAAGAAATTATGACCATCTAAGAAAAACACTCATTTGAAATTCCATTCGTACTTATGCTTTCTCATCCCACGTTATATAGCACAATGGTGAAAAAAGTATTTGTTCTCGTTTTCTTTACTTTTTAACATCACTACATTCCTTAGATAGGTCATTACATATATATAGGGGAACCACCCTCCGCTACTATTATTTGCATTTGTTTTTGTTGTTTATTATTTTTCCTTAATTATTTTACTACACACATATTCTAATCTAGATCTGTTTTGTTTATTTTGAAGGAAGAGATACGTTACATAACATGGGAACGCTACTGGACAACATCCTACTATCGATCCAGTGAACTAAGAATTCACGTCACACCAATATCTGCATCTTCTAAAGGTGTTTTGTCAACTAATAATAAATCGATGAGTGACGATTACAAATGTTGTAAAACACAAAGTATGACGAAACGGACGGGCTTTGTCCGCCTCCGTTCCCGTGCGCTCCTCCACCTTGCAACCCAAATTGAGTGGAACACTTTCAAAGCTTGTCTCCTTGAGGAGGATGAGATCTTAGACTCTGCTCCAGGAATGACTCTCCAACGATTGAGCAAATCTTTGCCCTCTTCATCGCCCTCCTACTCACAAGTACACGGATCTGGGAAGAGCCTCTCTTCCCCCCTTCCTTTAGATCTTGCTCTCTCTTCTGCCTCCCCAGCAGATCTGGTTTTACCTTGTTTGTGTTGTGATCGATTGTTTGGATCATGGCTTTCTTTGCCTCTTTTGCGGCGTTTTTTGGCACTTTAGATCAGGTCTGATATTTTGACCTCTTCATGGAGCCCTCAGTTCTTTTTTCTTCTCGGGGAATGATCTGATTTGATCGTCGATCTATTCTTCCGGTTAGTGGAGATATCTTTCAGTTGGTATTGCAATCTTAAAAGCTGCTATTTATGTGTTGATTTGCATATTGATCTATCAACAAGTGATTATGGTTTCTCTGTTCAGTATTACTCTGATTCGTCTCGTTATTGCAATAATATGTGTGAGAATAAAGGAATGGCTTCCAGAGATCAACTCTACTGTGATTTGGATTTGAATAAACGCTTTGATTCTCTTGTATTTTCCTATTTTGCTGGTGGATGATGCTATTTTTTTCCCTTTCTGATGATCTAGTATGTGCTTCATCTTCTCTGACTTCGGTGCCTCCCCCACCGATTGACGATCGTTGGGTCGCCGATCTGTCTACCCACTTGGGGAAGACAAAGGGGGAGAGTTTCCTAGACTCTAACACGCCTTTGAGATCCACTGTCGCAACCTGGTACATCGTGGGGAATTATTCGATGTATAATCCACCGGTTCATCCCGTAATTAATGCGCTTAATCCCCCCATCCTGTGGAATCACCCTTTAATTTCTCTTGGTTTCCGTTGGAAAACATGCCTAATGACATTAATAAACCGACTTTTGATTCAGTGGGACTTTTGAGTTCCCAATGCGATGATGGCTTCTCTGAAATATTAAATGCGTGTTGTCATTCTCTCTCTCCTGATAATTTTAATCTTTCAGAAGCTTGTGAAATAAATAATAAATTAAATGTTTCTCCTTCGATAGCAAGCGAGCTTTTTTCCATTTCGGAGAATATCTCTGACACACGTGAACGGTATTGTGGATCTTCTCCTATTTCTCCTTTGACTGGCTCAAGAAATCCTTCTCTTATTGGCACAAGATTTTCCGTCCTTGTATCTCCAATAAAAGTTCTTTCTTCCTCTACTATTCATGTTGCTCCTCGCGACTCAAAGGAAAACTCTTCTACTCTATTTAAGGAGGTTTTGGAAGGCGACTGAGAGGTGGTATCCATGAGGAAAGGCTGTTTTCCATTGGTAAGCTTTTGCCGTTTGACGAGGAGATGTTTTAGCTCTAGCCTTCGCGGGCATTCTAAAAGATTTTGTAATTGTTTTGGTGTTTGTTTTAAATGCAAATCCCCCTCTCACTCAGTAGCATTATGTAAATTTTTTCAAGACTCTTCAGCCTCCATTACCACTTCTTGTAAGATGACTGGCCTTTCTCCTCACAATCCTACCATCCAATCCTCTTCTGATGCTGTATGCGATCTTTTTCAAGCTCTGTCATGTAGTGTCATAGTTACCTCACACGCTCCTCACCTCACAAGGTCAGCACTGGAAGAGCACCTTCGTACCAGCTGGCCCAGCACCTCTGGTGTTGGGGTGTAGGATTTCTCTCTAGGAAATTTTTTACTAAAATTTCCTTCTTCCACGGTTAGAAATGAAATTCTTAGTATGAATGGGTCTTCCTTACAAATGTTATCTGCCTCCTTAATCCCCTAATCTTCCAACTCTAATACAGTATTTACTTTGAAGGAAGAGGGGGTTTGGATTCGATTAGAAGGGATTCCACGCCATCTCTGGAACATAGATATCTTTCATCATATGGTCTTCGAGTTTGCTGATTTATTAACGATGGATTTTTCCATTGATTGTGTCAAATTCCTTGGGTATACGAGAGTAAAGATCAAGGTACACCCGGGCAAGAATATTCCCAACTCCAGATTTTTTGCTTTTGGTAAAATTATTTATCCTATTAAGTATAGGCGTAGTTGGGATATTTGCCTGCCTTCCTCCTCTACTTCCAATTCACTCCCTGCATGGCCTTAAAAATCCACTTCAGTTTCAATAGACATTAGAGGGCTGAATCTTACCCAAAAATCATTCAAAAACAATAAAGGCTGGAGAGGGGGTAAGGGTGGGAAAGCTCCTAGGACTGGCAAAAATGTTTGGACTAGATCTTCTAGTCCTAACCTGCAAACTCTGGCAATACCATTTTCTAGTTCAACAGGTCAACTTCCTACACCCACCCCTCCTTCTATCGAGGGTTTCTACAAGTCTTCACCTTCTTTGTCTACTAAGTTGCCCTCCTTAAACCATCCTCAACCTGTGGATGAAACAACCAAGTTTGTGGAGGCTGAGATTAGAGCAAGGAACATCTCAATGGCCAAATTTAAAAAAGTGCTTGCTGTCTTTGATTGCCTAGAAAAGGATGATTTGGGTTATACTAGTGAAGATATACCTAGCTTTCACAAAGCTACCCTTGTCCATGCTCCAGGTAATAGTTACAATAATTATTCAGAAAATATTTCTCAGCATGATGATTTCCTAGTAAATAAATCTACATCATTATATGCCACATCATCTACATGTTCTAAAAATGAGGTGGACTTTAATTATTTACTGAATGATTCTCTTACATCATCTACTTTTATTCCAATTTTACCACAAAAAATCTGAAATAACCCTAAATTCCTCGGAAGATACAAAGACATTCTTTAACACAGTAACAAATGACTAGGATTTATCATATATAAATCTTGACGACAATACTAAATTGGTTGAGAACCTTGCTTCTCTCTGTTTATCATCCCATATTTAATAATTATTGCGGCTTAGAATATTAGAGGATTGGAAAATAGTGGGCACAAAAGAGTTGCTCGTAATCTAATTAGATCAAATAGAAGCGATATTCTTATATTCAGTGAAACAAAGAAAGAAATTTTCTCCCATAGCCTTCTTAGATCCATGGGGAGAGGTAAGATTAATAAATGGTCTCATCTACCTTCACTAGGTACTTCAGGGGGAATCCTCATAGGATGGGATGATAAAATTTGTGAGTTATGCACCACTATACCTACCACCTATAGCCTTTCTCTAAAACTAAGGTATTGTACTGATGGCTTTGAATGGTGACTTACAGGAGTTTATAGACCTTGTGATTCTAGATTAAAACTTGATTTTATTGAGGAATTAGACATCCTCAGTAAAAAGGTTAATTCCAACTGGATTATTGGGAGATTTCGATTTGATAAGATATTCTCATGAATATTCTTCTAGGTATGGTACTTCATCTTCTATGATAAATTTTAATGACTTCATTGAGAATAACTTATTAATGGATCTATCCCTCAACAATTGCATATATACTTGGTCTAATTTTCAATTTCAACCAACTATAGTAAATTTAGATAGATTTCTCATTACTACAGATTGATCGGTTAAGTATCCTAATTCTTTCTATGTTGAAAAGGCTAGGGTGGTATTAGATCATATACGCATTGTCCTTGATACAGCTCCAATTGATTGGGGACCTACCCCATTCAGATTCTACAAATCATGGTTTTACATTAAGGGATTTAATGGTCTCATAGAAGACTGTTGGCATAAGTCTACTACTACATCGAGGGATTTAATGGTCATCATCTCCCGTTGTTACTTTTGCCTACAGACTCAAATATTTGAAAAAACAAATTAAAAACTAGGATGGTCTAGTTAGGGAAGAAAGAAATAATAGACCAAAATATATTGAGTCCCAATTAACACATATTGATTCTTTGGCTGAATCTTCTGTGATTCATGAAGACATGTGGAATATAAAGAGGGAGGTTAGGGCAGAACATTACCTCTTATTGCAAGAACAGGAAACTTATTGGAAACAAAAATCAAGAATCTAATGGCTTAAGGAGGGAATTTAAATAAGACCTTTCATAATATGGTTAAGTATCGTAGGAGAATCAACACCATCACTTCCCTTAAAATAAGCGATAATTTGATATATTGTCCAGTTCTAATATGTGAAGAGATAGAAAGACACTTTACTTGGCAATTTCACAAACCTAAGAAGCTCGTTCCATCCCTGAATTGCGATATTCTTCTACCCAATAAGATTTTGAATCCAAATGTGTGGGAGAGAATCTTCTCAACAGAAGAGATTAAAGAAAATGCTTTTCAACTACCTAGAGACAAGGCTCTAGGTCCTGATGATTTTCTCTTGATATTTTTTCAGCATTTCTGGGAATGTATTAAGTTTGATGTCCATGAGATTTTTAAGAACCTATATTTCACTAAAGACACTAAATTCCTAGCACCCATTAATCAGACCTTCATAACATTGATTCCCAAAAAGAAAGGAGCACAATGTATCAAAGATTTTAGGCCAATTAGCTTGTGAATAGTTTATATAAATTTATTACAAAAACTCTTGCATCTAGATTCACCCCCATTCTTAATAATATCAATGATAATTCCTAATGTACCTTCCTTTTGAGAAGAAACATAGGAGATTACTTTCTTGTTGTACAAGAGACCTTACATTATATGAAAGTAGCTGACATCCCTGGTTATATCTTAAAGCTAGACTTTGAAAAGACATTTTACAATGTCAATTGGGAGTTCTTATTAGAATCTCTCAATGGCTTAGGCTGTGTAACCAAATGGATCTCTTGGATCAAGATGTGTATCAGCTATGCTAGATTCTTGGTTTTGATTAATGGTTCCCCTAAGGGATACTTTAGATCTACTAATGGGCTAAGACAGGGAGATCCTCTTTCCCCTCTCCTATTTATTGTAGCTACTTACATTTTAAACCAGAGGTTAGCCCTTACTTCAAAAAATCAACTCATTTCTAGGATCTAATTCCCTCATGAAGGTCCCACTGTATTAAATATACAATATGCTGATGATACCATTTTATTTCTCTTTGCTAATGAGAAGAATATAATTAATATAAAGAGAATCTTATATTGTTTCTAATCTTACACTGGACTCAAAATTAGCTTTCATAAGTCCTCCCTCACTGGTATTGGGGTGCCAGACTACTTTATCACCCGATCTTCTTAAATTGTTGGGTGTGGAGTTGTGGAATTGCCAATCACATACCTTGGGTTCCCTTTGCACTATAGAAAAGCCACTGTTAAGGACTGGACTCTAGTTATTGATAAAATCTCAAATAAACTATTTCTTTGGAAAGTAAAATTATTATCTCGAGGAGCCCGTTTGACTCTAGTAAATTCAGTTCTCTTTGCTATTCCTACATACTATCTATCGGTACTTCACCTTTCTACAAAGGTAAAAAAAGAAATTGATAAACTTAAATGCAAATTTCTTTGAAAATCGTTCTCATCATCAAACAATAGCTGTCGTTTAGTTAAGTGGGCCTCCCTATGTCACTCAAAAGCACAAAAGAGTTAGGGGATTATAAACTTGAGAAATTTCAATAATACACTTAAAAGTAAATTATTATGGCAACTTCTCTCTGATTCTTTCGACTTAAAATGAAAAGAATTATTAAAGGCAAGATATCTTTCATGAACCTGGCCTGGTGTTGTATTTAATTTCTTTGTTGGTAAATGCTCCCATTTATGGCAAGACATCAAAGTTTGCTTTGATATTATAATTTGTTTCTCTTCTTTTCAAGTCAATAATGGAGACAGTGTTATATTCTGGGAGAATAAATGGTAGAATGGAGAAAAACTAAAAAATAAGTTTCCTGACATATACAAAAATGCAAAATATAAGAAAGCATCAATTAAAAAGACTTTGAATATATCCAGGACTGATTTTGGTAGCTTATTTTATAATCCCATTACATTAAGTGATAACTCTCCACATATTCAAGCTCAAGCAGACTCGTTAGCAGATTTATTGAGTAATATATCTCTACTGCTTGGAAATGATAATATGGTTTGGAACCCAACTTTTGATAGAATTTTCATTATGAACTATTGTTATAAAATTTTAAATGATAGAGGATTCAGATTCCAATTCCATTCAAAAATCTAGAAGTGTTGGGTAACTCTAAAGATAAAACTTTTCTCATGGCTAGTTCTTTTTAACAAAGTGCTTACGAGGGGCAAATTTGTGTAAGAGAGGATAGGACTCTGACACGTGTTTTGTGTAATACGCATTGTGAAACTAACACACATTTATTTATTCATTGTCCATTTGCAATTGTTATTTGGAATGTCTTCACATCATGTTCTATGTATTCTGCAATTTTTCAGATTGCAGACTTATTTAACTTTCCACTTGCACTAAAATTGATCTCTCTTTATATGGATGGTACATTTTGATTCAAGCTGTATGCTGGACAATTTGGAATGAACGTAATAATAGAATCTTTAGAGGGAAAAGAAAAGGTTTTAGTTTGATTATCAATGATATTAAATCTCTTATGTAGTATTAGATAGAAAATCTGGGTATAGGATTTGGAAAAGAAGAAGTCTTGCACTTTATTTCAAATATGTAACAAGCTTGGAACATAAAGCAGGTACAATCGTTAGCACAAACCATTACTCCCTTTATTGGAATGGCTGGACATCTTTTGCCTCCTTTAGATCCTACAGGAGACCATGTTGACGAGTAATTAATGTCCTATTAATCATCTATATATTGCGTAATCTTTTTTGCGGAAATTTTGTTGTCAAGAAGAATATTGGTTGTAGGTCAGATATATTTTTGATTGAGACTTATAGTTCCAGAAGACATGTAATATTGGACATATTTTGTTTCTTGGTGGTGATTTTCATAGCTAAGAAAAGTACTAATAGTAATTTACTATTTTCAAAAAACGATTACAAATGTTGTTGACAAGTGTGGAATCAATATCATTATTACACCCTAAAATCCACAAACACACGATATAACACAAAGGTAGTTCTGCCATTTTATTTGAGATACGCTTATTTTTTCTTTTTGACAACTTCATGATGTCAAAGAGGTGGGTATTTCAAAGTTCCACCAGTTTTATTGAAGGTAAAGAACATGGACTATCACTAGCATATTGACTCACTAACCCATCACTTTAAGATCCCTAAAGAAAGTCTCTGTGGCTAATCCAACACTGTGGTGTCCCTTAAAAAATCTCCATCACTAATCTTTTAAGTCCCTCTAAAGAAGTCTACACATACCTAGAATTTGATAAGTTCCATAAATTTCTTCATAATCCCCAACGACTAACCCCTCCTTTACGGCTCATCAGTAACCAATTCTAATATAATATTCATTTAATCACATATTTAGCTCATTGTGTTTAAATTTGTTATATTTTAAATTTTATATTTTAAAATTTTGTTTAAGATTATTTTAACGATTACATTTTTCAAAGAGTAAATAAGATAGAAAATAGGAAAAAACAGAATAAAGTAAATGGTCCAAATGGAAAAGATGCTGTTGAAAATATAAATTTACTTATCATGCTTAATTGAAAGCATCGTACTAAAGTGATTTCCCGTAATCAGAGGCCTAATCCTATCATATTCTTAGACACATATGAAAGTCAATTAGTTGTCTACAACAATAATAATGAATTGTAACAAGTTTTGACATGTCATTTGCTAGAGGAAAACTAAAGACAAGATAGAACAACACAATGGGAGACTTCGTAGGTAGGTATTATTAAAATTAATGTGGATGTAGGTGTAAAGGTCAAAGAGACTATTTCTTGTATATCAACAAAAGCTAGGAATTACGAGGACATTGAACTTATGTTGTCAATCGAGCAACTTCACACCAGTGATCCATTGCTAGTAGAAATCATCAAATCAAGGCTGTTTTACTAGGACTTCGATGGGTAAGAGCCATCAATGATCAACAACTTACCATTGTTGAAAATAATACCTTATTACATGTTCGTTGGTTTAATAGATATACTTCAAGAGATTATTGGGAATACTGGTATTTGATCATAAAAGATTCAACATTGCTTCGAGAAAACCTTAACGTTGCTTAAAGTATGTGACTATGGAACAAAATGAGATACCTAACAACTAGTGCTGGCATGGTCTCATAGAATAACTTCAAGGAACTTCGTTTAGTAGGACATTCTCAATGGCCTAATGTACTTTTATTCTATTGATTTTTTAGACTACCAAAAGAGAGAGTGAATTACTTGATGTATCTTGTATTATCTTTGATTTTCAATTTATTATTGTAAACTTCAAAATACATTACTTTGATGTCTTAAATTTCCACCATTCGTCACTCTGGTACTTCTATCAGTAGAAGTAAGTTTTACAATAATAAAAATGCCACTAACTAAAATATCCTAAATTGAAAAAACATATTTCAAAAAATCCTAATCTCAAGGAATATGATCTTAAAAGAGAGAGGATTACTTGGGAATAGAGAGAGAAGCAAAATTAAAGAAGGATATGGTAGGTACTTTAACAAAAGTCTTAATACTATTAGTCTTAATAATACTAATTTAAAAAAATATTAAAGCAAATTGATGTGTTTTAAAGTTTAAGGTTGTAGATTAAAATTCAGCCGAGTAATTTACGAATTTAAAAAAAAAACAACAAAGCAAAGCAAATGGACCTTTCTCAAAATCTCATCGCTTTCTCTAGCCTGCCATCTCGCTCTTCCCATTTCCAAAGCTATGGCTTCGGTGTTCTCGCTGCAACTCCCGCACCTCCGCCTCCGGTCCCGCCACTCTGTCACCACTCTCCCACGGAACAGAGGTTCCGTCCGTCGCCATTCTCCCTCACCGCAACTTCTTGTAACCACCCCACGACTTCTGACCTCCTGGTGTTTCGTCAGGTGTTCTGCAGTGCAGGTGCCGGACAACCAAGTTCGACGGTGAGCCGCAGAGCAGGTTCGGATCTCTAGTCGCTGGTGCCTTTCATGTTTTTTCCCCCTCTAGTGATAATTCTTTCTATAGGGAGATAATAAGGCATTTCAAACCAGTAAAGAGAATTTTCGTCGTAGGGTGCGTTTGGTAAAAATTCTGAAGGCTCTAATTCTGCAAGAATCGGTTGTGACCCATAATCTTAACCAAAAAGGACTGACATGATTGATTTTGCATAGAGATTCTGCATAGAATCGTATAAAATGAGTAATTCAGATTCATGTGTATTTTATTCAGGTAATGAAATCAAACAAGAGTTCAACTATGGAACAATTCACTTGATTTTGGGTTGAAATGTAATTTTAAGTTTGTTTTTTTTAACATTTACAAGAAATATAATAACCTATTCCAAAATTGTTATTATATTCTTCATATTAAAATAAATAAAACCAAAATCTGGATTTCCCACTAACCAAGCAAACAAGATTTTCTTTGGATGTGCACTTTCAGTACAAGAAAAATAAAAATTCTAAATTCCTCAGATTTTATGCTAAAATCTTGATTCTAATCCATTTTAAATATCCAAATTGTTACCAAACTCACCCTCAAACATGAATAATAACTTTTTGTCAATAAATACACAAACAAACACGGACGACGTCAGGATTTTGTGCCAGTGGGGGCTAACAAATGTATATGAATTTTGAACATATACATGATTTTATATGTATTTTTAAATAATAAATAATTATTCATTAAGTTCATGTAATTTACTTGGTCATCTCATATCATTGTTAAATTTGTCAAAATTTCAAGAAAAAACATGTATAAAAAAAACTTTTAAACTTTTGTAATTCTAGTTTACTTGTTTGTTTACATTTTTCAATTTTTATGGGAACTTAATTGCAAGAGAATTTAATGCTCTAGTGTTTGTTCTCCAAAGCAAGTGGGGGCTCAAACCCCCACCTGCCCTCACTTGCCTCCATCCCTGCAAACAAGGGGTGCAGTGCTTTATTATTTTTGTTAAGTAATTCTTGATATATATATTCTGCCACTATTTCTGCTGAAGGACGTCTAACCAAAAGAGAATTTCCAGTTGCTGGTGCCTTTCATGGTTTTTCCCCCCTCCAGTGGTAATTCTTTCTATTGGGATATAATATAGCATTTCAAACCAGGAAAGAGAATTTTCGTCTTAAACTTGAATCATAACGTTTCATCAATAAATTCATAAACAAGGGGTGCAGTGCTTTATTATTTTTGTTCAGTAATTCTTGAATATATATTCTGCCAGTATTTCTGCTGAAGGGTGTCTAAGCAACAGGAGAGAAGCATTGGGTCAATTCCTCTTTTCATCTCTTTCGTTCCCTTTACTGGCTGTAAAATATGCAGCAGCAGATACTGGTACTTTTGTTTTTTAGTTTTCTTTGGTCATTCAACAAATTTTCTTTTACTAATAACTGATTCATTGGATGTTGTTGTTGGATTGGCACTATTTTCTGCTATTTAGGACTAGAACAGGAATTTCAAACTTATGAAGATGAGAAAGAAAAGTTCCGTATATCGATTCCTAAAGGTAGTTCACATATCTTTCAATCAGTGGTTTACATGCCATGTTTGGATTCATATGCGTTGTGTGAAAATTCAAGATCACTTGTTGAATCTTTCATGTTCTTTCAAATCAGTTGCTGTTGGTATGCTCATTTTCTGGAAAAGAAATAAGTTATGCTTCATGTATTATGCTTCTGATTTCCTTTATGGAAAGTGAATCATGTGAACACATTAGGCACCAGTTTATAAAGCACATTAGATTCTAGAGATCTTAAATGTTGCCTTCGTTATCAAGGAGATCTCTGTTATTCTTGGAAGGTCCAGAGGAGCATGGGCTGACTCCTGAGTGCTTTACAGTAGCAAGGAGCAACTTAGAAGGCTAAATACTAGGGTGGTCCAAAATTGGCTCAGGATTTGCTTACTGCCATTCTATCAATTGCTGTTTCAGGTTCTGTCTAAAACC
The DNA here is from genome assembly GCA_024699735.1 of Posidonia australis. NCBI lineage: Eukaryota > Viridiplantae > Streptophyta > Magnoliopsida > Alismatales > Posidoniaceae > Posidonia > Posidonia australis. The sequence continues at coordinate 9,718 of JAMKQA010000694.1, read as the reverse complement.
AATTATTTTGCAAGTGTTTTTCAGAGGAAACACTTCAATGCAGAAACTGGGTACCCATAGCTATTGCTTCCACATCGCTGGGAATAGCTTTTCAAACTTCTGCACAGAAGTTCTTTTCCTGGCAGTTGTTTTGGAACTTCTTTTGGGGGTTGAGGGGTTGTGGCACAAGAGTGCTTCTACCTAAAGTATGAAGCAGTTTGTATGGTGCCTTAGGGTCTGTTTGTGTCAAGGAAACCAAAGGAAAGAAAAATATAAAATCAAATGGAAAAGAACGGAAAATGAAACTATGGGATTTTATTTTCCATTTGACTCTAATAAAGTGTTTGTGTATATGTGAAAAGCAAGAGAAAATATTTTTCCTTCAAATTCTATCTTTATGGGTAGGAAGGGGAAAGTGACCTTTTAAGCTTATGTTGGAAATCAAAGGAAAATAGTTTCTTTTTCCTTGGTTTCCTTTCATTTCCAAGTGCAAAAACCCACCCTTTGTATGTTTTCCCCATGTGTTTCGTCTAACCATCGACAAAGTCAAGATTGTTATGATATCATTGATCCCTGATATTCTATCTAGAACTCTTAGATTTTGATGTAGCTGTTGGGACCTTAGTGTGATACTTGAGTCGAATTGGCTATGTTGGTTCAAGTATGGTATCTCACAAATATTTACCATTTAAATTTCTGCACAATTTTTTTTGGAATGGACATAAAAGATATCTAAATTGACTCTGTAACTTTATGGAATTCTTGAATTGCATTTTCAATATTAACAAAGAGGCCTAAATGGCAATCAATTTACAATAGTTTATTCTAATGCTCCTGTGTTTGAGCTACTGTTAAACAGGCAGTGCAACATATTTTTGCCTTTCTTTCATGTAAGTTTCCTTTGATTGGAAAAATATATGTATAAATTTTCTTTCTAGCAGATTGGCTGGCAGGTGTTGGGGATGCAAGTGGCTTCAAATCAGTTACTGCATTCTTGCCTAGAGAAGATTCTGATTCTAATGGTAGCCGTTGGTTGTCCCTATTTAATTTTGTTCATTAGTTTTTATATATTTTTTGGTTCTCAACTAAAGTCTCTAAAGGGTTTTTCCAGTTACCGTTGCCATCACTGGAATTGGGCCCGATTTTACAAGGCTTGAATCTTTTGGCAAAGTAGACGAATTTGCTGAAAGTTTGGTAGGTCTGGATTTAGGTTTTATAGCTGCATTATAAAACCAGTTAATTTAGGCAAATTGGAATATCTTCTGATTTTAAAAGAATTATTCTTAAACAGGTGAATGGTCTTGACAGAAGCTGGAGAAATCCCCCAGGTCTTGCGGCAAAATTAATAAATGCTAAATCGGCAAATGGTAACTAGAACTCCTCTGCATTTTCTTCAGTGGTACTTACTGGTTTTGTACCAGTCTATATTTCTATATTTACTCCCGAACGATACCAAATTTGGAATACCTGGGCAGGATTTTATTATATCGAATATACATTGCAAAATCCTGGTGAAAGATGCAGGCACATATTCTCAGCCATTGGCATGGCAAATAATGGCTGGTATAACAGATTGTACACCGTAACTGGCCAGGTAGGTATTGGAAAAACAAATCTGATTCCCTAATGCAATTTGACCCTTTCTTACCGAGTCATACAACTTATTAAAAAAATGGCCCTTGTATTTCTGTCAATTGTCATCAATTGATATAAGTAAATTCATCCTATATATTTAAGTGTTAAATTAGTACTTAAATTCTGATCAAAATTTTGGTTATTTTTCTACAGTTTATAGAGGATGAGTCAGAGAAGTTCAGATCCCAAATCGAGAAGGTGAGACACAATTTTAGGTCAACATGCAGTTCATAAAAAGACAAGCTGATCACTACGGGAAATGTTGGATGAATTATCATGGTTACAACATTGCGTTCAACTTGGTTTCTTCTTTTATCAACAATTTAACTTCTACAGTCAAGTGTTTGTTTCCTCTTCTGTGAAACTGATACTCTTCTGAATTCATTCGTGCAGACTGTTTCATCGTTCAGGTTCATTTAGTGAAATCTTCCAACTGGATATGTAGCGCTTCTTGGATTTCATAGGCCATACTCCAATACGTGCAAAATCATTGTTATATTTCGGCTACTTCTACAGCAGCTCTAGTTTGTTGTGCAATGTTTGCTTTTTTGTTGAATTAGACTGATAATATAATGCATGCAGTGCTATTTGTGAAATGACATGTAAACACAATTAGATAGAAACTGTCGATGCCATCCACAACGTCATGGAAGCTGTTCAATGCTTAACTAATACTTTCAGTTACAGCTAATCTGTTGGTAAAATATGTTTGGATAGAAGAAGCTGAAATGTATGATACAGTTGGGGGTGATAAATTCCATAACCATCTGTCTGAGGCTTGGCCACGAGTTTGAAATTATAAGTTTGTTGTTTTGGGTTTTCAAGCTATCTACTAGTTGGACAGAACTTTGACTGTAATTTTTTTTCGCTGAAAGCTTGATAGTTACGATGATGAATCGTTTCAGAAGAGAATATATATGAAAGTACCTGACCTATATAAAACTGCAATAAATTGCGAAAGGAAAGGGTTTGTACGATTGCTTTAGATGGTTGATTTCATTATGGACAAAACTTATTGCACCAAATTGTAATTACAGGGAGCTTTTGTCAAAATCCTCTACTGATAAAATTTTGAAGGTCACAAAAACATCGAAAACTTTCAATAGTCAACTATGGATTGGTTTTTTTCCTCTCCAGATATTAACTCTATGGGCAAAAAAAGAAGTAGTCTTTTAGGGGTTAAAATGCTGTAGCTCAAAGGCAAAATTTTATGTGTATGTACAATTAACATGTGATTCTGAATTGAAATACAAACTCAAAGCATTCAGGTAACTGTTGTTTTTCTAGTTGTCTTGGACAAAGCCAATATACCAGAACATTAGAACAAGAAAGCCCTACGTTTCAAGAGTACAGTTTTGGACTACATTTATCTAACTTTCTTGCAAACTGGCGGATAATGCATGATTGAGCACGTTGAATTGCCAAAGTTGAAAGAAAGAAAGAGCATCACATTGATGATCAAACTACAAGACAACTCAAGTAACAAACAGATGTTATAACTAAAACGTAAAAACGTGTTCATGATGAATAACTTAAAACTGAACTAGTGCGAAGGGCAGTACAATTCATTCCACTTCATTAGAATTGCTACATTATAGAGTGTTGCTGTCAGACGCAATGAATACAATCGATTATAACGGAAATACAAATAATATGTAAAATATGGTTTATGTAGAAATAAATTTTTTAAAAAATTACGAAGAATTCTTACTCGTATATAAAGAAAAGTTCTTTTGAAAAGCTGTCTATGTGCTTTGCTTTGTGTTATCAAATGTTTAAAGTGTTATTTCGCACTTACAGTGTGAGAAGTTCTAGTCGAACCGTTTTCATATACGAACGAAGAAGAGTTGCGACATATGCATCGTAATCAACTACAAAAAAATATTGTTGGATTCCTTCCTGTTTACTATTCATAGATAAACAATAAAGTCAAACTTTGATCATCTTGAAATATACAATTAGTTTTCTTGTTGTCCTTCGAGAAATTATATAATTGTCTCTTTCTTATTCTTCGAGAATTTACAGATCTATGTAGTCACATATAATAAACTTTTGTATAAAGTCCTTTATCTCTAATATGATATTTCATATATATTTTGGGAGATAAGATTGTTCTTTCTTATATCTAGATGAGATAATGCAATTATCTCTTCTTTTAAAATTAAAGGGAATAAATTTTATGATAAGTATCTTGTAAATTTAAAAATAGAAAATAGAATTACATTGTAATAGGTGTTCACTCAAACATTTCTTTAAAAGAATGAACCAATGGATACTCCGACATTTGAAAATTTGTTGTTTTCGAAATAGACTAGTTGTGAAACGACATTTGATGTAGATGTCATCTTAATATGACCACTAATTAAACTAAATACCTGTTGAAATGACATATTGTGTATATTAGTCTAGATAAAACTGATCGTGTATATACTTTGTTTGAAAATCAAACTTTAATTTGAACATGGTAGAATCTATATTTTACACTAAACAGATTTTACTTCCATAATCATATAATTATTCTATCTCGATTTACGCATAAAGAATCAAGATTTTATATCCAAAATCTATTTCAAAATTTTTATCGAACGGAACCTTAAAGTTATATCTCTCAGTTTCATGTTTAGCACAATTTAAGTTTGGTGTCGCATATTGTCCTTTCTTCTTTTTGTAGAGGAAGAAGGCGAATGTTTAATCTAAAACATACATGCGTAATCTCTATTTAAAGTTAATTTACAACAAAGAGTAGATTCCAACGAACTAACATGGAGTAGTTGATTAGGAGAAGTGAAATTTACACTTCTCTCTCTCAAGTTTGAAACGGATCGTAAGGAAAAAAATATATGCATACCTGTTACACCGCGGTAATCGGGCCGACATCTTCTCGGACACGAGTCACTTATCGGATCTTCAAATGAATACTATAAAATTATCAGAAGTGGCTGGGAAATGGGAATGCTAAGAAGCCCTAGAGGTTCGCAGCTCGCTCGCTCTCCTCGTTCGTTCCCCTCTTCGCCCGATACCCTTCAGGTAAGTTTCTTCTTCAAATACCTCTTCTTCTTCTTCTCTATTAATCTGGAATTTTTGTTCCGATCTCGATCAATTACTTCTTCCCCTTCTCTCTATTTTCGTGTTTTTGTTATATTTGTTGTTTTCTCTATGTGATGGCAGATACGATCTGAGAATTAGGGTTTTCCTGTAGCATCAATTCTTCCAACTGTTTTCGTTTGTTTTAGATGAACATAAGCTTCTATTTTTGTTTTCGAGTTACGGTATCGTATACTCTGGTAGTCTCGATCGTGTGGTAGGAAACTGTATGTGCTGTAAAGAAAGCTTCTGTTACCAAAAACATGACCTTCTTTTAATATTGATATCGTTAGTTTGTAGATCCTAATTTCTGGCTTATAGAGATGATGTCTCCGTGGCTGTGGTGCGATGTGTTGTTATTTTCTTTGATGGAATGTGGACTTCATTTTTTGTTCCATCATGTTTTTCTAGTTCAGAATGTTGTTGTTGGTGGTAAAAGCGCAGTCTTTTATTATGAATTTGGAGGTTTTTGTTGAAACTGACAGGCTTTTTCAAGGATTAAATATTCTGGTATTCGTTATTTGTACCTGGACCAATGGCTGAGCACTTGGCTTCGATTTTTGGCACGGAGAAGGATCGGGTGAACTGCCCGTTCTATTTTAAAATTGGGGCTTGTCGCCACGGTGACCGCTGCTCTCGTCTTCACAACCGTCCCACAATATCTCCCACACTCCTTCTGTCCAATATGTACCAGCGCCCTGACATGATTACCCCTGGTGTTGACCCCCAAGGTCAGCCCATTGATCCGAGAAAGATACAGGAGCATTTTGAGGATTTCTATGAGGACATCTTTGAGGAGCTCAGCAAGTATGGGGAGATTGAAAGTCTCAATATCTGTGACAACCTTGCTGATCACATGGTTGGGAATGTGTACGTGCAGTTCAAAGAGGAGGAGCAGGCCGAAGCGGCTCTACGGTCGCTTCAGGGGAGGTATTATTCTGGGCGCCCTATTATTGCTGACTTCTCTCCTGTTACAGACTTCCGTGAGGCTACCTGCCGTCAATTTGAGGAGAACAGCTGCAACCGAGGAGGGTACTGCAATTTCATGCATGTGAAGCAGATTGGACGGGAGCTCAGGAAGAAGCTTTACGGACGGTACAGGAGGTATAGGGGAAGCCGTAGCCGAAGCCCAAGTCCTCACCATCGCAGAGAGCACCGTGATCGTGGAGATTACCATGATCGTGGTGACTATCGTGACAGCAGACGGCGTAGTGGTGATAGGCATGGGAGGTATGATAGTGATGGAGGGAGGCGGCGCCTTGGGAGCCCTCCAAGGGCAAGAAGTCCTGTTAGGGAAGGGAGTGAGGAGCGCAGAGCTAAGATTGAACAATGGAATAGGGAAAGGGAGGCACAGCAATGATTATTGTGCCATTTATATATATCCTATTTGTTGCAGCTGAGTCTTCTGAGGAATGGAGTTGTTTGATCATTGTCTGTCACTGTTGCTGTGCAGCATGCAGGGCTTCCGGTCCTTTTGGATGACTCCTTGACTGCAAAACTGGTGTCCTTTATTTCTTTTTATGAACTAGAATTTCTGTACCTGACGGTTTTTCTCTATTTAGGTGTGCTAGGTCAAGTGATGAAGTTTCATGCTGTTGAACTATTCCTTTGGTTGTGCTTAGTTATGCTATGGAATCAGTATTAGTGCGTCTCCTCATGCTGTCATTTTACCTAAAAAAAGTAAGGTTCTATGGAAGTTCCAGTGGCAATTCGAATGCTTGCTTATAAGTTAATATCATCATATCAAATATTCTGATTTCTTTTATTATTTGATGTGTAAGCAAGGCATCCATCCATTGTTGGAGAAGAATGAAGTAGCCTCCTATGGTCCTTTGCAATGACCTCAGGTAGTAGACATTCTAGTTTCAAAAATTTGAGCATAACTTCATGTCATCATGTCAGTCACAACTCATGATAGCTACAGCTTCATTATATTGAATTATCTTCTAGACACTGTAAGAGGATAATACGTTGTTCTCCTGTACTGTTATTTTCTCTTGAAAATGGTTTCATGTGTTACTTAGAGGTCTTGACTGCTGTATTGGTTGATAGAATGCAGTTCTTTTTTGGATTGTGTCATTTGGTTGGTGTCAACATTCGATTACTTCAATGGATAGTGGTAAACTTTTGTAATGTCTAGTGCGTGTCTGATTTGATGCATTTGCTGCCAGTCCTTTTGCTTGAGTGTAAATTGAATTTAATTCTTTATCTATTCTAGCTTTTTCCCCAGTGTTTTATAGCTTGACTGTTTATAAATGTAGTCACAAGACTAAATGCAAACCTATTTGTCGAAATGGTCATTCTTAGTTTCTTGCATGATATTTAGTGCTTCAAAACATTGTCTTAATATGCCATTCCTTGCTGCCTTGTGTTTTTTCTGCCGGTGTTGTATCTGCAAGGCTTAATATTGGTGATGATTGAAAAACAGTTACGGCTTTCAGATGGAAGTAACCAGCGCCACTCATAAGTTTTAGACCAAGTATTTAAATTATATGATTGTGGGAAAAAAAATTGCACTTAGAATCGAACAAAATTCTACATTTTTTTTGGTTGTATCTTGATCATTTTATTCACTACTTGTTGCTTAATACTTTCTTCTATCTTGTTTAATGAAAAGCATAAGCTTGTTTTCAGATTCATTGGCACATTCTTAGTTCAAAATTTTAACTTATTTTGGATGATCATGTGCACTAAATTTTTTTTATCAGCCAGCATTCAGGAATGCACTCTGATTTTTTACCTCCGAAGTTGAAAGCAATTGTTGGGAGATGGAAGTAATTGTTGTGTGAGACGAGTATCATCTGTATGGTTTTGTTGATTTGCGTGACTTGTTGAGTTTGATGCGGGGAGGATTACACCAACTTTATGATGGGCTTTAACAAGTTTCATTATATTATCTTGAATTACCCTCATTTTTATTCAAGATCCAGAAGTCTGTCTTTAATTTAAAGTTCTGCTTGCACGGAAAATCAGAATTCGGTGATATGTCATTGACTGTTTTTACATGGAGATAAACTTAGTTCAGTGGCTTAATGTGCAGGATTTTAAAAATCATGTCGATTCGTCTGTTTCAAATTGATTTCCTTTTTTTTAACCAGAAACCTTACACAGTTGGAAAAATCTTATTTTGATTGAGCCCTAAATTTAATTGGAAACTGGATTTTATGCAATGCTTGTTGCTAATGATATCCTCCCCTAGACTGGTTTGTGATCGATCTTGATATTGGGGAACATGAGAACCGATGATAAATTTTGCTCTCCAGTTTTTCGTGTGTAGTAGAAATAGTAATTGAAAAGTACGTAAGCCGTAAGGTCATGCGCTTGTCGACAATCAATAATTTTCCTTAGGGAAAAAATAAAGCAAAAATCAATACTTGGAAGGGTTGATAAGCATCTTCTTAAGCTATTGCCAGCAACAGAGATTAGGAAGCATTTGGCTACAAGAAGGCAGAATGTAGTGATTATGCAAATGCATAAATTCATGCATTGAGCACAAATTTCTATCAAGGTGTATATCTTTCATGGGGCTAACGTTGCAATAAGAACTGAATCGAAATTCTACAGCCAGGTGGAAAATGTATAGACGGTAAGTATAAGTTTAGAGGAGGGCTGTTAAGCGTGAATCGATCCAGTCATCTGCTCTTTGTTCACAAGGTAAATCGAAATTCTACAGTCAATTCAGAAACGTAATGGCGGCAGGGACAAGGTAGGGAGAGGGTTAATAACAATAAAACAATTCCGTGATCTAGTCTCTGTTGTCAATGTCCGATTCATGGTGACAGCAAACCAAAGACATATGAGATACATAGAAAGATCTGAAATTAGATATAATCCAATCATTAATACAGCATATTCATCAGACATTCGATGCAATCCAATCTCATATTCTCAACCCACGATTGTCAGTTGGAGTTTCAATCGTCGTGAATGTAAAGATGGGCACGCAATTATGTTTAATCACCGTCTAGGCTTCTTCCGGTCACCAAAGGCTACGAGAAGAAGTGGATGAGGACAAGTTCTACATGTCGTGAGCATGGATAGACGTGTCTGCCACGTAGTACGAGTGCAGAGTAGTCTCCATTGCATGGCGGTGTTTTCCAGAGGATTCGTTGGACTCATGGATGCAGCAACAGGTCACTCCCACATCTTTACCACTCATTGTACTCGTATCTTTGATCCTAAGCCAAATCGAAATCTATACAACGTCAAATTTCACAAATGCAGTGACTAGTGACAACATGAGAGAGAGAGAGAGCAAGAAACGTAGAATCGAAGTTGCAGAGAGAGGTGTGATAATGGACTACGAGCTTCCTCCTTGCCTTCAGGTTCTGCCATTTTTCTGTTTCAACTTAATCTTATGAGGTCCTTTTAGTTCTGAGCTCCACATATATGTTTCATAGCCATGGATTGCATTACTGCACATGCAATTGATTCCATCATCTGTTGCATATGCTGCAGAGTTAAATGTGAATGAAAATTTTGTTTTTTCTTCGTTGCTTTCTGTTGATCTATTTTGTCACGAAGAAACCAAGTACTGACGTCAGTAATGACACAGCCGCAAGCAAAGGTTTGTTTGGGTGCTAGCAATTAATAATCAAAATCCTAACACGAATTACTGTGGACGACAGCTATGAGGCTAAGAAACGGATTCAGTAATTTAGTCTGTACCATAAAAAAAATCTGCATCCCCTTTCAAAGGATAGATAGTTCGAGGGTAGTTGAGTTGAGGTAGCATGAGAAATAATTTAGTGAATTTGACTTAACTTCCCAAATTCTCCGCTTCTCGAGAGAATTTTTGTGAGCATATTTTTCTTTCCGAATCTACAAAATTTTGTGGGAAATTTTTGTAGATTTCCCTTATGAATAGTGGATGAGCAAAGCTATATGACGAAGAGAAGGGAAAAAACCTTTTGTTCCTACAAATCTACAAAATTCAACTCGTAATGGGTACTATCTATTTGTAATTCATGCAACAAAGTTATACTTAAAACACTTGAAGCAATTCATTGCTATACTCTCT